>JBAMIE010201571.1:0-11018 GCA_037177295.1 Kaempferia parviflora
GGATCAAGGGTTCGTCCACCTTACGGACACGCCGTGGAGTAGGGGCAAGTTATCCCCGAACCATGTAAACGAACGAGACATTTGGTTTGTCTTTCTATCCTTTAGTTAGTATTTTCTTTATATTCTGCTGCGTATACTAACACGTGAAGAAAGTGAAAATTGAAGTTGAAGTATTAAGCATATGTTAAGGGGGAGTTTAGACCTAGGGGGAGGTTTATGATATGCTCCATATGCTTAAGTTGATTGCTTAACTTTCATATTTTTATATCCTAACTTAAACTAATTTGCCACACATCAAAAAGGGGAAGATTGTTGATGCAATCATGTTTTGATGTGTGTCAAATGTTTAAGTTAGGTTTCATTTGGATTTGATGTGGATTCTAGTTGTGTAGGGACTGATCAAGCTCACGAAATCTCATCTAAGGGCTCCATCCTTGAGTCGGTGAAGGATGGCGCATCTGAGGGACCACCGGACGTGGAAGCAATGGAGTGGAGCCGAGGAAGTGGGCTTCAAGGCGAGTGAAGGATGACATGGAGATGAGTCGCGGGCTTGTATGCATCTGAGGGACGAGGCCAAAGGAAGGGGACTTCAAAGGGTGACTCCAAGGTGATGAGAGGGTGAGAGTTATAAGGTACCAGGCGACTGCTTCCGAATTATAATGGAAAATCCGAACTCACAGAAAGATTGGTCGAGTGGACCAGTCGCCTAGTGCAGGCGACTGGTCCTCTACCAGGCAATTGATTAGAGAGCCATTGGAGGTTTTTGACTAGTCGTTAGCCATCTGCAGAGTGCCGTTGTGAGAGGATCAGTCGCCTGGTCCTAAGACCAAGCGACTGCTGCAAAATGAGTGGAGCTTTTCAGCCCTATTTTCTCCCGTATTTAAAGAGGAGCTTTGCCCACGAAATGAGCTAATGCTCTCTTGCTTATTTGTGCCTAAAGCTTACATTCTTCCCCCACATTCACTCATATTTGTAAGAGGAAGATACTTGGCTTGTGAGAGGTTTGATCTCACTGAAAAGAGATCAAGTTCATAGTGAAAGCTCGACGACGTGTGGATCCTTGGATTAGTTACCTCCTCTGGAGGTGGATACCAAGTAAGTGCTTTGTGTTAGCATTGTTTAATTGTAATTACTTTCCGTTGCGCACTAACAACGTAGGAACAAGCACTAAAATCGGCCAATCAAGTTCCAACAATTATTTCTTATATGTTCAGCTAATTCTCATGATTATATCCATGCCCTCTAATATCAATTTCACCTAATATATTGAAAATAATGATTTTTTGAACACGAATTGAAATTTTCAAATACAGTTCAAAAAATCATTCCTCTCAATATATTATGCCAAATTGATATTTGAGGGCATTGATATAATTGGAAGAGGTAAATGAACATATAAGAATTAGTTTTATATCAATCTGAGATCGTTTGGTCTAACAACCAATTTTTATACACAAATTAAAATTTTCAAACATATTCGTGTTCAAAAAATTATTGCTCTCAATTTATTGGGTCATATTGACATTTGAGAGTATGAATATATCAGAAGAACTAGCCGAATACATTGGAACTAGTTTCATGTCAATCCGAGGTCGTTTGGTCCATCAGTCGATTTTGGGCAAAATCAACTGATGGACTAAACGATCTCAGATTGATATGAAATTAAATCTTATGTGTTTGTCTATCTCCCATGATTATATACATGTTCTCAAATATCAATATGACTCAATATATTGAGAGCAATGAATTTTTGAACACGAATTAAATTTACATTCGTGTTCAAAAATTCATTATTTTCAATATATTGGGTCAAATTGATGTTTGAGGGCATGGATATAATTAGGAGGTAGAAGAACACATATGATCTAATTTCATGTCAATCCGATGCCGTTTTGTTCTATAACTGATTTTGGGCAAAATCGGCTGATAGACCAAATGACTTCGGATTGACATGAAATTAGTTTCTATTTGTTCGTCTACCTCTCTTGATTATGCTCAATATATTGAGAGCAATGAATTTTTAAGCATGAATTGAATTTTTCAAATATATTCGTATTAAAAAAAATCATTGTTCTTAATATATTTTGTCAAATTGATGTTTAAGGGCATAGATATAATCAGGAGATGTAGACAAGCACATAAGAACTAGTTTCATGTCAATTCGAAGTCATTTGGTCCATCAATCGATTTTGCTCAAAACTGGATGATGAACCAAATAACCTCGGATTGACATGAAACTAGATCCTATGTGTTTGGGTAGTTCTCCTGATTATATTCATGCCCTCAAACATGAATTTCACCTAATATATTGAGAACAATGATTTTTTGAATATAAATTAAAATTTTCAACATATTCATGTTAAAAAATCATCGTTCTTAATATATTGGGTCAAATTAACGTTTGAGGGCATGAATATAATCAAGAAAACTAGCGAAACACATAGGAATTAATTTTACGTCAATCCGAGATCGTTTTGTCTATCAACCAATTGATTTAAAAAAAATTAAATCAATTCAACTGATTTTAAAATTAGTCAAATTGATTTGTTTAGATTGGGACGATTCTAGATAGAGCAAAATTGATTCGACTGATAAAAAAAATCAGTTAACTGATACGGATAAAATCAGAAATGGATATATGAAAATTTACCTATGTGATTTAGTAATTTTGAAACTTACTTATATGGTTCGGTATAAAGCCGTTTTCCTTTCTTTATATAATTAATTAGAAAACTCTAAATTTACCCCTAAAGTTACTTATTTTTTCAAAAATATCTACATAACTTTACAAGCATAAGTGTCAAAATACTTTTGAACTTTTTTTTTAATCATTTATCATTTACCATTCAACGATGAAATGATAATTCATCATTTTATGAAATAATATTATATGTTAGTTACATCATTAACTGATTGTTAATGATTTATTAATTAGAAATAGATAATAAGAATTTGCAAGGGTAATCAAAAAATAAGTAAAACCTGTGTGTTAAAATGAAATATTCCCTGATTAATTCGTCGTTCGCTTTTAAAAAGCCGACCTTTGCCTCCGGCGATGGCAGCCATGGCGAACCAGCATCAGCCGCAGCAGCATCCTGTGGCCGTAAATGAAGATGAATTCTTCGAGCACATATTCTCCACGCCGACGTCCTACGCCTCTGTCGTGGAGGCTGGGGCACCACTCCATCGGAGTTCAGCGGACTCTGGCGGCGTCCTCCGGGGTGGGCCTTTCCCGCTAGGGCTTAGCTTGCAGCACGGCTTATCGAGCGCGAACCAGCCTCGCGAGGAACCCGATCGGAAGGCGGCGAGTGAATGATCGGTTCCCTTCCCTCGCTCCTCTTAGTTCGGATTTTTGATGTTTCCATTCGGGCTCTGTGGATCTGAAGCAGATTAGGGATGCGTTCCCGTCAGCAGGGCTGTTTGCACCTGGGTTAGATCAAGTTCAGTCGCATCAAATTCGTTCTAATCCTGTAAGCTGGCATATGAAAATCCCTCCTTCTATGATTCAATCTTCAACTAGCATGCTTGTTCCACTCGATTTCTCTTTACTTTGTGGATAAGATAGCTTCCTTTCCCCCCTGGGATTCTCCAAATTTGAAGTTTTCTACGAGTTAATAAAGTTGAAATCAAAAGATTAAGAAAGAAATACAGAAAATTATCTCTAGAAGCTGAAAAGTCATGGATCTTTTCCTCGAGTTAGTGCCAGAGTGATGTTTGATTTAGCTGTACTGGAAGAACACAAGGAATAATGCAGCAACAAACAAAGATGTTTCCGTTCCAAGAACTAGGAAAATGTTTACTGAGCTAAAAATTCATTGTTTGCTGATCAAATCTACCATAGAATGTTTGATTCAGCTGCTTTAATATTTCTCATACTCTTTGTAGAATTTATATTTTGTGATCTTGTTCATTTTAGCTTCATTGAGGTTATTTTTCAAACTTGTTTAGGCTTTCCACGGTCAAGTAAGGCAAGGGGGAGTTGCTTTAATGCCACAACAACGTCCAAAGGTGCGAGCAAGGCGCGGCCAAGCCACTGACCCTCATAGCATTGCCGAGCGGGTAGGTTATGAATCAGTAACACCAATAGATGGCCTAAAACTTCTCACTAATTTTATTTGATTTTGCATCTCTTGCCATCATAGTTAACAATTCAAACTATTTAGTTATTTTACTTTTCTGGTTGTCTAAACATGACCTGTTTTGATGATTTCTGCGCAGTCAATTGGTCGAGTACTACTCACTTAACCTGCTTCTTTTTCCTCCTTTCACCTGCAGTTACGTAGAGAAAGAATAGCAGAAAGGATAAGAGCATTGCATGATTTAGTGCCCAACATTAATAAGGTAAACAGACAAAATCCTTTCCTTTACAGTTGTGTGAAAATTGGCATGTCTCTATGTTTACAAAGGAAATATTCATGCCCACAATTCTTTTGGTTCCATATGGTAATCATATTGAGAAATTATTTCTTTGAGATATATCATACTGATTTCGAGTTTCTTTTGTTCATTGTGGACTTTTACCTGTGCAGACAGATAGAGCGGCCATGCTCGATGAGATTTTAGATTATGTGAAGTTCTTGAGACTGCAAGTGAAGGTAAATATGCTTTAAATTGGTCCTGCTGTAGCAACTGTATTGTTTATGTTTGATTTGTAGTTGTTTAGCCATTTCATATTAAGGCTTGAGGTTTCTCTAGTTCTTTTGGTAAATCAACAATACTAATTCTTTTATCAGTATCTAACCCATATCTGCGATAGTTTCTACAAGCTTATTTCATCATAGTTGCACAATCATACTGAAATCTTTTTCAATGGTAGGTTCTGAGCATGAGCAGGCTTGGTGGTGCCGGCGCTGTAGCTCAGCTGATAGCTGAAATTCCACTATTGGTCGAGGTAAAGTTCTTATATGCATTGGTCATGCTCTCTAGTTATTTTCTTTGTTTGTCTGCGTATAGGAGCTAAACACAACCGATCATCTTAGTTAAGATTTTTCGATGATAATTAATTACTTGATCTAACTAGCCTTTGCACTCTTCCTTAGGGAGAGGCAGTGTGGGAGAAGTGTTCAACTGACGGCACTGAGCGACAAGTAGCAAAACTGATGCAGGAAGACATTGGAGCTGCAAAGCAGCTCCTCCAGTCGAAGTCCCTCTGCATGATGCCGATATCACTCGCCATGGCGATGTGCGACCTGCACCAGCCTGAAGGCCAGATGCTCAAACCCAAACCCAACACCCCTTCGTAGTGAAATGTAAGTAAGTCGTGACAATTACTGTTTGGACTGACCACACAAGAACACCAATCAAAGCCTCATTTATCTTCTTATCCCTTTTTTGTCAAAGTCGTATGATGCAAGAGCAAGATAGAAAAAAACATTCTGATTTGCGAATCTCCGGATGTGGCTTCGAGTGCTCTTGGCTGCTTTTTGCTGTAGTGGGCAGTGGGGTTGATCCAAAAAGGTGAAACTGATGATTAGAATTAACAAGTTGCTTCTTGGAAATTAAAATAGGTTTTTACCAAAAGGTGCACCTAAGAATCTGTATTTACCAAAAGGCGCACCATATTTTTAATTACAAAAAAGCGCATCTAAAACAGTAAATTTCGAATTTACCCCTCTCACACAAATGACATACCTTTGGGCCTGATATATGAAAATATCAAGTCCAAAGTGGGCCTGATATTTTCATATCAGGCCCACGTTGGGCCTGATATTTGGTTGGGCCTGATATTCCAAATATCAGGCCCACGTTGAGCCTAATATTTGAAATATCAGACCCACCTGTGTGTCATTTGTGTGGGAGGGGTAAATTCGGAATTTCACTGTTTTAGATGTGCTTTTTGGTAAATTTAAAAGTATGGTGCGTCTTTTAATAAATACGAATTCTTAGGTACGCCATTTGGTAAAAAGCCGAAATTAAAAAGCTGAATGCTTGTCGATGATGATGGCTATGACTTTTCTTTTCTCCTCACGAAGTGTTCGCCATCCACTCATTCAATGGCACTACCTCTCTAGTGGGATATTATGTCATGTTTAGTGGGAAGACTAGAATAAAGGAGGCCTTCACACGCAGATCGCATGAAGATCACCGGTAAAGCACGACGCGACTGCGATTTAATTAATTCCAGCTGTTCGCGTGCGGCTTTGAGGGAAGCTTTTGCGCGAAATGAGGGTAAAAGCCTCCCTCCCCTTTTTTTTCGCACTAGTTTATTCAATGCTAGTGAGTGACCTTTAAACCTTTCTCTTTTGCTGAAGCAATTGAAAAGGTTTCCAAGATTTATTGTGAACGAATTAATAGATACAAGATTTACATAAAAATGTAACATGGAATATGATATTTTAAGTTGATACATTACTCTTTGTATTTAAAAACACACACACACACATTCAGATGAAATCCAAACTAAACTGAATAATTTCAGCTGAATTTTAAGTTAGTTTACATGCTTGCTCAATTCAATTTCTAAAAAAAAAAAACAAAAAAAAAATCAATTTTACAATCATCAAACTCCAATTACTAACTCCTGAGATCAACTATGTGCCATGTGGATACTTAATTGCTCACTGTTTATGACTTAGAGCACGAGAATATTTCTCTTAAATATTTATTGCCCTCACTTCTGTATTACTTTTTAAATATCTTAAATTTCATAATCAAGTATTTATATATACCCATAAATATCCCACTCTTGAATTTTATAGAAAACAAATTAAAATAAAACAAAAATAAATTAAAAAGTACCATTGTCCACCTTTTGATGGGTCCAATTGCATGTCACCAAAGAGAAATCATCGTGCACCAAGTTTATATCCGATGATTTCTAATACATTTCAAATATCCCCTCCAATGGGGGATATTTGAAGGGATATTCTCTCTAAATATCTCTATTGTAAATGCCCAAGCAAAAAAATATATATACATTTGTCAGGGAATGAGTAATCACATGCAAAAACAATTATCTAATGAAGATTGACGTGTATCAAACACCGAAACACATAAATATATATTCTGTCTTTAATCATCAAAATATTCACAAAGTTTACAACATAAAAAAACTACTCCATTATAAGATGAGTCGAGGGTGAGAGCCAATACAACAATTTATAATTGGGAATGATGTTTTATCTCATGGTGAAAATTTGGTTGGCAGGACTCTTATTTAGCATGTTGCAGGAATAATTGTACAGAAGTCCAAGAAGCAACTAACAGTTATAAGGATTTGATTAGGGTGTGGCTTCCAAGAGCAGCAAACTCGTTCTATACCTGCAAGTTTGGCCATGGTTAAAGAAAAAAGGAGAAATATTTCAAGGTAGATGGTAGAAGAACTGGAGACAGTAGAGCACTACTAGACGAAATATTTTATTTCTGAAAATTATTTTTCTGTTTCTAAAACATGTTTGAAACAGAATATTCTGTCTCAAAATTTCATTATTGAAAGTTCCGTTGCTAATTTTGAGACATAACTATTCCGTCTCTAATTTTATAAACAGATTAAAAAATCATTTATAAATATGTTTTTTTACTTTGACCTAATGAAATTAATTTGAAATATAAATTTGATTTCTAATTTTATTTTGAATTCGTTATTAGTCTATCTCAAATTACATAATAAATATAATTTTAATTCGTTTATAAATCTATTTACAATTATGTTTATAAATCCGTATATACATGTTGTCTGTAATTTTGTATTAAATTTGTCATTAGTTTGTCTCAAATTATATAATAAATATAATTTCAAATTGTTTATAAACATGTTTTTAATCATGTTTATAAATTTGTATATAAATTTCAACTCTAATTTTATTTTAAATCTGTAAATTAAAATATTATTTACTAGAAACAATCACATTTCAAATAAATTAAGAATATTTAAAACATCAAAAGAATCATGTAATTAAATACTCACATCATCCAAATATTCATATTATTTAACTAATTCTAATCTTTATTTCGTTTATCACGATGCTCACGAGAACCATATCCGCCTGGATACAAATGATTTGTATATCCCACCTCTTGAATCATCTTATGAACCATCTCTTTAAGATTTTCTTCTCTTTGTCTACCTTCCACTATAAGTTTTTCTTCCCTTTGTCTACTTTCTTCAATAAGTTTTTTTTCCCTCTGCCTATTTTCTGTGATAACGAGTTCTAATTTTTTTGGCTTTCAATAATTTCTTTCTCCATCCTCTTGCTAGTTGCATGCATGTCTTCAATTTCTTGTGATAGTTCTCATTAGTGCACATTTCATTATAACTTCTATTGTATGATCTTCCAAAGTTTTGATTGCGTCCAAATCCATACAGTCTCCCCTTACATTGGTCACCCATCACATCACACCATGATTTGAGATTGAATGAAGGATGAGCAGAGTGATCATCAACATTTTGTCTCTCTCTATATTGTTCCTGTCCATATTACAACAACCTATATTAGTTTAATAAATATAAAAACAAACAAGTAAGATGTGCAATATGATATATATATAATAAAATATTAATGAAGAATTAACTATGTTAACTTACACTAACTTGGGCCGATTTATTGTCTACAAACTCTCCGGTATCTCAGTTCCTGTTATGCATTCGTTCAAAAACCTCAAATTCATCCACTTCTCGTCCCAAATCTTTTTTTCTACAATCATATATAATATATATCAATATATAACATATCATATGAGATACATTGAATTTAAATCTAAACACAAAAATTTAATAAATGAGATGTAAATTATTGAAATAAACACATAAAATAGAGGTTTACTATTCTCTCACGGTGTGCTCCAAATGAAATTGAACCACCGGTATATTTGGTAATAGACCCATCCTTCATTATCATTTTATTCTTACGAGCAATATTACATATGATCTTGTGATCTTCTTTATTCTAATGATTTTTAACTAGGTCATTCCAGATATTAAACTCTATCCATTCAAGTCCCCTATCTATCATATCTAATATGTTTGGCTCCCTTCCTAAATCTTCTTTTGCCAATGATAATGCTACTTTTTTAGCCAAATGAATTGATGTCATGTATCTCTCACTTGCATTTTCATTCCATACCCTTTTCATTTCACGATTTGTAAAGGTATCCCATTTATATTTCAACTGCAACAAATCCAATAGAAATGCATAATTATAAATAATATCAATGGTGAATTAATTAATATAAAAAAAGATTTATCTTTTTAGAATTGAATATATATTTCTTACCTCAAAATTTTCCCAAATCAAATCCTTAATATCATTAGACACCTTTGTCCACGTTGGCCATGTTCCTTTAATCATTCATTTGATATCATTTGTAATTTCACTTTTCACGAGGAACCTCAATTTCAACAAATCTAAAGACAACAAAATTTAAAAAAAAATATTATAACAAGAAAAATTATTTAATACAAAATAGATACAAAACTTATTAAATTTAAAGGTCATATGACTTACTTATTCATAGCCACATTTATTTTAGTTTGTTCATCAATATTTGATGGAATCTAAGACCCTTGAACTACTGATAAACTACCTTCTTCATATCGAGCATCATTGATCACTCCATTTTCTGAATTTTTTCTTTCCTCCTCGTCCTATGACAAATAAATACATATAAGTAAAGTAATTTAATAAATACATGCATTATCAAGATAAAATTTATGCACGCGCCTGTGTTTCATTTGGTACGTTGCCAAGTTCAAGCATTGTATCATGTTGTTTACATATACCATCATTAAAGTAAATATTATGTAACTCAATAGTTTCTTCAAATTATATACCATTAATAAGAATAAATATACATACTCATCTTGTATTGTAAGAGATTGACATCCCCCTTGATCTTCCTTTATTGGAGCCAACATCCTTCGTCCCTCTATTTAACATCCTGCACTACATAAATAAAAAAAATTCAGCAAAAGAGAATACAAGAAAAAAATTCAGCAAAAGAGAATATAATTGCCGTAAACAACAAACAATTTAGTAAACAAACAACAATTCCTATAGCAATCAGTAAATAAATTTCAGCAAAAAACAAATGTAGTAAACAACAAATCCTATCCTACTTGGAGAATCAGCAAACCAGAACTACAATAAACATACTTAAAGCAACATACTTAATGCAACATATTTGGAGCATCATGTTCTATATATGTAAACTGCAGTAGCTTATAGTAGCTTACATCAAAGAAACAAGAGTATGCTACACAAATCAAACTGCAAAGAAACAAGAGTAGCTTACCGTATAGATTTTTCAATAGATATTTACAACAGAAACAAGAGTATATTACAACAACAGATTAGTACAATATTACAATAGCAGATTAGTACAGTCAATTACTGATCCGACGCAAATCAAACTACAAAGAAATACTAGAATGCTGCTCCACAAATACAAACTGCAAATATCATAAATATAGTAAACAACTGTAAATAAAATTCAGCAAATGCAGTAAACAATAGAATCAAGTCACCTTATTACACTACAAAGTAAGTCACCTTATTACACTCTTTTCAAATGTAGCAGTACAGTTTTTTCAAACATAGCAATACACTTTTTTTCAAACGTAACAAAATCAAATAGTAGCAGTACAAAGTTTTCAAAAGAATATCAAATGTAGCAATAAGTCACCTTATTACAAATAGTAGCAGTATAAATTTTTTAAAAGAAGATCAAACATAGTAATAAGTCACCTTATTACACTTTGCTCCAAACGAAGATCAAAATCAACACAATAAAACTGAAAAAATTGCTAACCAAAAATAGAAAATATATTTAATCATATTTTTCCATTTCATTAGCACTATTATTAGAGTTGTAATCTATTTCATCTAGTGTTAATTCTTCATCTGATTTAAAATCTTCAAATTCTTCCTCCAGCTCTTCAACATCTACCATATGCTTGCTTGTCATTCATAACATGATGAAGCTCCTCAATTCCATTGAATTTAATTCCTCTTCATCAACATCACAAATAATGTTAACATCATCAATATCTGTATTTGTGAGAACAGGGTGTGGACGAGATA
>JBAMIE010201598.1:0-11018 GCA_037177295.1 Kaempferia parviflora
ATAACATCTCATGTGTATATCAAACAAGTGATCCTACATCAACAACAATGGTACATCCACCATGGTGATTCATGATCAACTACATTATAATGCAAAAATTTTCTTTAGCATAAATCTCATCTAAAACTCTTAGACATTTTCAAAAATAAAAAACTAATATTGGAGACCCTTTTGAATTTAGACATGTAAATTCTTCTATATCTAATAAAGATTTTCATAATCTAATAAATCTACTTTCTCTTTACTAAAGCAAAAAAATATAAATATAAATATAAATATAAATTATATAGCATATTACTTCTAACTTGAGACATGTAATTCTAAGTGGATAATGTCATTAGGCTAAAGTCTTATGAATTAAGTAATGGTGAACCAATAAATTTTTGGATGGCTTGATATATATCATTCAAGTCAAATTTTCAAAGCTTAGAGTCTTCTAATTCTCCAAGGATTAAATGAACTTCTTGTGACAATGTATCCAGCAGGTTAACATTCTATTAGGGCATTTATCAGGACAACAATAATGAACAATATTGAACATTGAAACAGAAAAAAAGTACACAGTCAAATTTAAAAATAAGAGCTAAATTGATGAAGTTAATTCATTTTTTGTATAAGACCACAAATGGAACATTAACTTAATTGCAAACTCATGGTAACTTTCAAGACTTTCAACAAGGAAACACAAGTGAGACCTGAAGTACTTATGGTTCAATGTAACCGAAGGTTGTTGTAGGACAAGTCATTCAGCAAAAAAAAAATAAGCCTAACTGCCAAGTACTTATAGTTTCCATAATGTAACGGCAATACATTTCTAATTTTCTATTAACTGATAGACATTATGGAAAACATGGTTAATTCAATTTTCTTGAACAACGAACAAAATTTCCTTAAAGTAGCTGATTATATTGAATTAAAAGAAAATTTGAAAGTAACAAATAAGGGAAATAATCACTAGCCCTTCCAAAACACATGTTTTGTTCTTTGATAACTTCCAAATGTACCATCTATAGAAGAAAAAAAAACAAAAAAACCATAAAACATCACTGTCTTTTGCCAAACACAAAAAGAGCAGGAACTAGAAGGAAACCATGATTCTTGCAATACATGCAAATTGTACAATCATGTGATAATAGTTAATTCATTTTTCTGAGAGCAACTCGTCCATCAACGGATTAGTATCTAAACAACCATGAAGTTCTTGAATCATGATTGTTCCTCAACATGATACAATAGGATTCTTAATACCAAATAGCGATGATATTCTATTATTACTCTTCAACGAAGCATGTATAGCAAGAAATTAACTTAACTCATATGATGCTGACATTATCAATGAACTTGACAAAGCCACAACAATCATTTATTAGAGGGAGAAGTTTCCCCGTCATGTATGATTCGTATGTCTTCCACATTATGCTTCACTAAAGAAGTATTTCCAGCAAGAATAACTCTTCAACAATATATGATGATAGCTTGTACTAGTGAGACAAAGCTTTCATTAGATTTCAAGTCTCCTACTCGATGGAACTGATAAGCATTAGTTGCTTTTCCCAATGCTTTCCTTTTCTTTTGTTGTTACATGGATTATAGATAAAATACATAGATCAATCATCTACTAAGGAAAAATTGTGAGTCCCTTTATTTCGAAAATGGACAATTGAAGCCCCTGCCTAACCTATTATACACCAAAGTATTCTTCATAGAACATCAAGTTGCATAGTGAAATTGACAGCTCACTAGACAAACAATGTATGAAGCTCACTAGACAGCTTGATGAACTCAAATAACAAAATTAAATTAATTTTCCATTGCTAAAAGCAAATTATACATTGAAGTTCCTTTTTACTAAAAATTTAAATTGATATCGATTGCTATTCAGAGACAGGTGTCTAGATTGGTCATTCACAGGGGTTTTGCATTGGCAGGGTGTCCGAACTCTAAATTTTTCATTAACATGTCATATTTTCCCTTGATTGTATTGTCCTCACTACATCAAAATATTGTAAAAAATTGTTCAACTGTAAAGTTCTTTAGTATCAAATTGTTGACGCTAATATTTAGTGACAAAACATGGACAGTGATAGTCTGATAGAGATAATAATATGGGTAGTAACAACTATTCGCCACTATACCACCCAATACTGCATTAAGACAAAAAAAAAAAAAAAACAAGGATTTCCTGCGCCCCAATACTGCATTTCCTAACCTAAGCATGATAAAAGAAAAATCAAAACTTTGGAGCTAAATGAAGAGGAAAAAACAAATTGATCACCAGAAGAGGATACAATGCCTAAAGATCAAGTAAGGACCAAGGAAAGCAAGGAATAAACGGGATCGAACTCAAACCTAAAAGTATCGTGAGCCGTAGCGACGCCGGGGGTTCTCTGAGCTGGCATGGGCGTGAACCACTGTGAGAAGTCCCGATCGAAATACTCCCAGTCGGGCAAGAGGATTCCGGCGATCCCCATGATCCCGAAGGCGTACGTGCCTAGCATCTTCTTGAGGGAGAAGGTCCAGATCCCGACCAGGACCATCACCGCCGCCAGCGCCAGCAAGCTCGCCTGCAGCGCCGCCTCGCGCCGCATCTCCGCCTCGGTTTCCTCACCAGTTCCACTCAACCCCCGCCGCCGCAGCCCTAAACCACCAAGGAAGAGGAGGAAGAAGGAGAAGCGGAGCAGGTACACGCAGTGGAGCAGAGGAGGAAGAAGAGAGAGGAAGGCACCATCAATAAGAGCGTGGGGAGTCTCTCATTGGCTGGTAAAGTATGGGTGAGATGAGAGAGGGGTCGGTGTTCCTTGCTCTTAAAAGCTCCTAAGTCCCAACTACCCGTGCCAAATAATGCTGGGATCTGGTACATTGCCCATTCTATAAAACAACTTCAAAACCGGTCGGATCGATCGAAAGCGAACAAGCCTGAGATTCTGAGTGATTCAAGCGTGTTTCAGATGTTGTTTTCCAATGGAGGTTGTACTCGATCTTTCAACAGCGTGAAATGGGCAGTAATTAATTGGGCTTCGTATTTATTTTGGCAACCGATTTAGCAATTTTCATGCTTTATAGTTATGGACAAAAGTGGAATTAAGCCGGCCGGTTGGACCGAATAGAGTGGTCCGATGGAACAGTGTAGCAGACAATTGGGTTAAGCAGGCCGGTTGGGTCAAATTGGGTAGGCCGATGGAATATGAAGCTGTGTAGAGGGCCCCCGCGAGTGGTTTGAGCCTCACCGCATAGATTTACTTCGATAATCTTCTCCAAACCTTCTCGGCGTTGCCGTCGTGGAATCATCGGAGGCGGCGGCGGCGGCGGCGGCGGCGAGATGACTGTCTTGGCCTTGCGCTTCACCCCCATGGGGTTGACTCTACTTCGCATTTCCCCAGCTATCGGAGGCGGCAGTCGCGTCTCTGTCCGCCTTCCTGCCCCCGCCACCGACCTCCGATCTCATCTCCTCATCGCACGCGCGGCGACGAATGGCTCGCCCTTGGCGTTGTCCTTCCTGCGCGAGCTCCATTTGGACGAGAACGAAGCTGAGGCGCTCCTCCTCGCGCACCCGGAGCTCGATCTCGCGCCTCTGCCGTCCCTCCGCGGCCGCGTCCTCGCACTGCGGAGCCTCGGCATCTCTGGACTCGAGCTCAGCCGCACCGTACTCCGGCGCCCCGACGTTCTGTCGCAACCCGAGTTCGGCCCGTTCCTCGACTTCGCGCTGCATGAGTTGAAGGGGATCAAGCCGGCGAAGCTGGAGCAGATTTTGACGAGTATTCCTCTCCAGTTCCTCGAGGGCATCGTCGGCGGATCCACCATGCTACTAGACCACGGCGTGCCAAGCGATAAGCTAGGGCACGTCCTCACCCACGTTCACGTCAGGAAGGTGTTCTGCGAAAGGCCCCTGAGAGACTTGGAACAGATGGTTCTCTTCCTGAAGCATTACGGTTGGCCCGAATTGGTCCTCCGCCAGCCTATGCTTCTGAATCTAGATCTCCACGGCCAATTAACTCCCAGAGTTGAGTTCCTCGTCGAGCTTGCCGGTGGGGATGTGGCCGCCGTCCGAGTCCTGCTCTCCAAATTGCCTGCGTTGTTATCCTACACCGTAGAGCATTACAAATCCCACCTGGCGTTCTGGAGATCAGTCGGCATCTCCAATGAAGAGCTGTTCAAGATTGCGATGGTATATCCTAAAATCTTCAGTGTCAGCAAGGAGCGGAAGCTGGAGCCTCGGATCGAGTTCCTGAAGCAATGCAATATGGACGCAGTGGATATCTTCAAGTTCCTGGTCAAGGCTCCCCTGTTCATGAGCCTCTCCTTCGAGAAAAACCTCACCAAGAAGCTGAATTTCCTTGTTAAGATTGGGTACGAGCATCGGACTAGGGAGTTGGCGTGGGCATTTGGAGCCGCTACGAGAACGAGCTGCGAGAACATGCAGAGAGTCATTGGGCTCTTCCTGCGCTACGGGTTCTCTTGCGAGGACATAGTAGTGATGAGCAAGAAGCATCCTCAGGTGCTGCAGTATAACCATGAATCACTGGAGAAGAAAATGGAGTTCCTCACCGAAGAAATGGAGCGCGACATCAGAGAATTACTTGTCTTCCCGGCGTTTCTTGGCTACAAGCTTGACGAACGGATTAAGAGACGTCATGCGAAGAAAAAGGAGGCAAGTGGGAAACAGATGCCACTTACACTCTTGAGTTTATCTACTGAGAGGTTTCATTGAGCTTCTGTCAGAAATGGAGCTTGTTCTTCTTCTGCTTCTTGAGTTGGGTAAAATCTAATGGTTCACATGCTCTAGTAAAAATTTACTTTGATGCACTGTTCATATTTCTCTGATACACACACTGTTCATAATTCTCTCTGAATTATGAAATGACACAACTTAATACAAACTTGTGACGGGAACGATTAAACTCTGTATTTTTGCACCATATGTATGTCACAAAGGATTTGATCTCATGATACCTTTTGCGATGCGAATTATTAGTACTGAACAAGATGGATTCCACCATCAGACTGTATTTGTTCTATAACTATGGCGTCCCCTGGGAAAGCTTCTAGGTTGATCGGGAAAGATCATGGAATGGTCAGGGAGGAGAAGGAAAAAAAAAAATGGAAGGTGCCTAAAAATTCAAGAGGCAAAAACATCTTTCATCTTGTGCTATTGAGGCTCTCGTAGAACAGAATGTACCCGTGATCAGTGTTACCTGTGTACTCCTGTGCCGACCCGAAGTATGTTTGGACAGTTGATTCATCAATCATTTCGACGTTTTCATCGTCGAAATAAAGCCAATGGTTGTGACTCTTCACGAGACTGACATAGTGTCCGTGGTTGGGGCCAACTCCCACATGAACCACAACAGCAAAGAGAGCATACTCGGTATCTGAATTCTCAACAGTGTTGTTCAGTTTCAACTCTAAGGGAAAGACGACACGGTAGAGGAGCTTCTTGTAGCGGCCCAGCTGCTCGATATATTTGAAGCGCTTGAGATGGATTACGAGGATGTTTGGTGGCTTCTTGATCTTCATCCTTTTTTGGGCCTCTTGCAAGCTGCTCAAATATGCCAAAATATACTAACAGTTCACATTTGATGATGCAAAGTAATTGGCAAAACAGTCATTAAATTTTGGTTTCTACGTAGCATGTTGACATTAACTACAACCAAATTACTTGAAATGATGATTTCTCAAGGATGGAGCATGTAGCAAAACTCAACTTGATCGACTCATTGACATACTCATAGCGTTAGAATGATGAAATGCTCAGGTGAAACCTCAAAATATAGTTACAAGGTTCACAAATCATCAGCTTTAACAAAATCTCTGTCAATCGACTGGATGGGTTTCAATCAAATATAATTTTCATTTTGAAGGCTTATATCAATTATCGTGATATGCCCATCCAAATTAAGTCTCAGAAAATAAACCTGCTAACTATGCGTTGATAATGCAAAAGTTATGTTGGTCATGGAGAGTTGCTCCACAAGACTCAGAAAAAGGGAATATGAGATGATAATAGGAAGCAGAAGGATCAGTGACATAAAATTACCTGCAACATTTGTCACAGAAGAACTTATCTTCTGCATTGAGGGTTTCAGTTGAGCTGAAATTTTTGAGACAGCTTGTGATTGAACTATTTTGCTCAATGTCGAGGCTGAGGTCCAAAAATGGTTCATCTCTAGCAGTAACAGTTTCACAAAGCAAACATTTTGTTTCATTGGTAAGAGTGCCCTGTATAAAACAATGACCATTGAGAATCTACTTTTGGTTCGTATTTTCAAAATAAAAGCAACGAGGAACCAGTCACAGAAAGTTCTTACTTGAAAACTTTTGTGAACCCAAGGAACAAGGGGTTCTTTTGTTACACCATTGACATGCAGATTAGTTTGGCCGTTTGCAAGTTTTTGGGGCATCGATGAGGCCTCGGATGAGGACTTTGGAGTATTGGCTTCTTTTTCAAGAATATCAACAAGCTCGTTGAGCAGGAAATTCAAAAACTCATGAGCATCCTGTGAATGTACCAAGATATAACTGTCTTCGTTGATCTCAAGTTTGTCTTTTTTAAAAGAAAAAAAAAAAATCAATGAGCAGATCCTCCAAATTTACACAATAAGATCTAAAATATTTTACCTGGTGCATGTAACTACGAAACAACTCGTTTTGTTTCTTCACCCTTTGCACAAAGCGCCTGGGAGAGACAACGCCAGTTTTCTTCTTTTGAGTACTGATCTGCACAGAGTAGAAAGCAACTTGACAGGATTATATGCGTTACCTGGTTATATAAACTTTCAAAAATGAATGAACATGGCATTAAATTAGATCTTGGAACATTTTCAAGAACCGCACCATTCTAAAAAGAATTACAATAGACTCAGGTTTGTGACTTAAATGAACATTAGCAATCTAATATTTGACAGTCATATCCAATGTCTAACAAGTTTGAGAGATAATAATTCTGCAGCTTTAGAAAACAATAATCAAGTTAGAAAGAAGATGATAGTTTATCAATCCAGCTAACAAGAAAACAGAAACATTATTAGGCCACAAGATTTGTTTTTATTACTTTTAGATCTATTATAACAAACTGCAATATCTTTAAAATTTACATTAATAAGGAGAGTCATCTTCAAGAAATTACACACCTGAGAAAATAGGTCAGCAAGACATGTCAAAAGATTCTCCTCTGCATCACCATTATTTTTATTCTTTTCATGATACTCCAGCAATTGCTCCCGGAAAGGGGCACAGAAAAAAAGAGCCTGGAAGCAAGCATGACAACCTAATCAATTAGATCAAGAGCAGGAACATGCTACAGGTTCTTAACTGGAATGCTTAGTTTACATTTCGACTAAATTCTCTATGGAATGTTAGTTTTGTTCCATAACAGCAGTGAGATGATTAGGTCATTGCATGTCCTTGTTCACGTGAGACTAATAGACATGGAACACCGTAGCTTCGACACAGTCCCTCATGCGCATCATATCTCAAAGGTACAAGTCTAACTCTAATGTCATATTAAATTGGAGTTGGGTCAATTCCATCTCAAATGACAAACCATTTTGAGATGGAATAGGCTCAACCCCAATTTAACAGTAAATTTAAGGATAGTTGGCAAGAAATTATTCATCATAAAATCAACAAACAATATAGCAACTTAAGCAAAAGCCTAAAAGAAAAGCACTGATTAGTGAGCTACCCCAAAATATCATATTGGAAATGAGGAAGCTAAAAAGACCAAGGTTAGTATTCAATTTATTGGCAATATACATACTTGAAAAGTATCAAAGTTAAAAAGACCAAGGATGATTTTAAAGAAAATCTAAAAATAAGAAAAATCAAAAGAAATAATAGTTAATATTTTACATGTCCCAATTGTATAATAACCCCCAAATCAGCAACAAAAGTTTATTTATCTCTTGAATTGAGATTTCACAAATATGATTGCTTGAAGTGATACGTGAAAGAAAAGAATACTGTTCCTTTCAGTTATATAATGATTAGGGAGCCACAAGATTCAACCACATCTACCATGATATTCTGTAATTTATAGGATTCATTTGTGGCCAATAGTTTCTATTCATCTTTATATATTCCTGTCCACTTTAATATACAAAACATGTTTCCAAGCATTATTTGTGAAGCGCTACATTTCCTCCCAAGCAGATCACTGATATTTGGTCTATTTAACTGATAGTGGCATAGAACTAACCCACCAAGGCCTTGATATAAGAAAAAGAGTTAATTGCCATAACATATAAGAATCTTACTGGTAAATAGAAAGTTCTGATTTTCAAGACATGAATCTCGCAGATTACGCAATTATTTCATATGTCCTAAGAATTATTATTCTCTGTTTGATCCGTACAGCGGGTACTTGCCTGAATATCAATTTCTCATATTCAACGAGACATATCCTTATCAAAACGATGTAAGCAAAGGAAGTAGGTGACATAGAAACCCGGTCACCAACGTCAGGATTTAGAAATCCCCACCCTTTTTTTTGACAACTAGAATTCCAATTCTCGAGTTCCTTGTTTTTCTTTGTTTTGTCCGTTCAAACAAGGCATAAAAATTCGAAGGTAAAACAATCAAATCGGTAGTACTTGAGATAACAAGGCAAACAGAAAAAACGTTGACATTTCTCAAGATGAAAGGGAATTTCACAGGAGCATCAAGTTAAAAAATCTGAAATAACTAGGTAAAGAGAAGAACAAAAGTCTAAAGGCAATCACATCCGGATCCTCCTTCGTCAAACAGAAAAGGACAAAAGGGGTGAGCCCATTAAAAAAAAAAAGAATTTGACGAGAGTTTCACATTGCTAAGCATTCTGGAAGATTGAAAGAACAAGAAGAAGAAGAAGAAGAAGAAAAAGAAGAAGAAGAAGGAGGGGGGAACCTGCAAGACGCTGTTGCAGTAGCAGGTGTTGCCAAAGTTCTCAAGGCCAAAGTACCGCTCGCCTTCCGGGAACTGCTCGCCGAGAGCCTTCTCGAGCTTCGATCCCGTCGCTCCCATAACCCGCAAGGCAAAACTACCCAAAAAAGAAAAATTCCCAGCCAGGGCGACCGATCTAAGAAATTCCGTACTCCTTCGATCCTCTCCCAGCCGTCAGCTCCTTCGCACGGCCCCAATCGAGGAGAAGGCCTAGATCGGCAGGGATCGGGAAGGACTCTCCACAGTTCCAATGCTCAACGGGATCATCGACTCGATCATAGGACGAATATCTAGGGTTTTCCTTCTTCGACTACTCCGCCGCCTTTATCGCTTCAACGTCGATCCGCATAGAAGTAGAAGAGAACGACCAACGGAGACGACTGACGACGGCGGAAGGAGGATCGTTTTCTATTTCGACCGGCTTTACTCCCAAACCCGTGCCTTTTTAAGCCGTGGCCTTACGGGACCCACCGGCTAAATGCACACGTTTCGAACAGTGAGTGGGTCTACATAGACGCGGGTACAATGCGCAAATTGTCAGACGGAGGGGGGAGGCTAAGGCTGGTATAGATGCGGGTACGCGAGTCCACAAGATTTTACTTGACAAACCCGACCGGCCGACCCTGTATCGTGCACGTGTGTGCCAACTCAGTACATCAGGAAATCAGCTGTCATATAAAGCAGGCCTAGTTGGCAAAGCGGGCCCTGTAGCGAGCACGGGCGTGCCAACTCAGCACATCAGTTAATCAGCTGTCTCGTATCAGAGAGGGAACAGCTCGTTAACAATTCATCAATTAAATATCACAAATATCATGACCAAATATTACTCCAATTAAATATTTATAACTTCACCTACTAAATATCAAACTCTCAAATATCTCAATATTTAACTTTAAAAAAATAATAACAACAATGACGACTACTACAACATCAGCGGTGCATAGGAGGGTCCACCTATTCCTATTGCTGTAGCAACTCGATTTACTTTTTTTACTCTATGGCTGGTGATTTTTAAGTATCTTCATTCCTAACCATCCCAAATGGATAATATTTGAGATGGAAAGATATTTAAAGAAATACCTACTATGAATTATGAATGCTCTTAAGACTCCATTGTTTTAAAAAAAATATACTCAAACCTTCATCTCCTATGACTAGCTACTTGATAATTACTAAAATATAAATAATCTAATTATTCTATTTTTAATTTAAAAATATTATATAGAAAGTATTATTATATCAAAATCTTTATACCAATTTGATCGAAATTATTTAAATTTTATTAAAATCACTATATGTTGATTAAAAACATTTATCTAACCCTTAAATTTTAAAACTTAAAATCTTAAATTCTAAATTCCGAATATTATTATATCAAAATATTATTTATAATCTTAGTTAAAATTATTTAAACTTTACAAACATTATTTTAAATTGATCAAAATTATCTTAAAACAGTTGTAAAAGCTATTAAATAGCTGCTAAACAGTTATAGAAAGCTACTAATTAGCTACTACATAGTCATAGGTAAACCCTATCTCATAAACTCTAAAAGCTTGAATATTAAATTTTAAATCCCAAATATTGTTATATCAAAATAATCTTTACCAACTTGATCAAAATTATTTAAACTTCATCAATTTTTTTGAAATTGATCAAAATCATTTTAAAATAGTTGTAGAAACTATTAAGTAGTTACTACAATAATATTTGTATTAGTTGTTAGTTACTTAGTAGCTGTTCTACATTATAAAAGTTAGTTATAGTTGCTACAACAATATTAAAAGTAAGAGTATTTTCAAAAAGTGGAGTGTCTTTTTTATTTTATTTTTTTTTTTAAAAGATGTGCTCATCAAATATGGGACCTGTTTTAAGTTTGGGCAAAAATAAAAAAAATCCCAAATTAAGATAAACATTATGTTAGTGTACATTTAAAAAAAATCAAATGGGCTCTCCTCCCATAATTTTATCTAAAAAATATTCTAGATTTAATACTGTTCTACCGGTTAACTTTTAGAAGTTATATGATCCTGTCTGAAATAGGGCGGATGACACCGGGGATGTTCCTCTCTCACAGGTGAAAGATTTGGACTGACTGGATG
>JBAMIE010201607.1:0-11018 GCA_037177295.1 Kaempferia parviflora
TCGACAAGGGCTGACGGCAGCCAACAGTTGGCTGGGGCCGGCGGCGGCTGGCAGTGAGTGGCCGACGGGGTCGACGACGTGCGGTCGACGTGCTATCGATAGCCGATGGACGATCGATAGAGCCGTCAATTTGGGTTGGACCTGTTGGATTGGCTTGCTCCACCAAACAATTTAAGTGGATTGGATTGTAATTTTATCAACCCAAGCTCGTCGCAGGCGAACCGCTTAATTACAAAATTAATTACACCCTATCGAACGTAGGTTCATTCTTGAGAATTTACTAAACACACTCTAAAAATATGAGCCACCCATTGAAAATAAATGATTGTGTGTCTTAGTTTTGATTTTGTTTGGGTGGCACCACCTCCTCCTTCTCCTCACTTCATCTCTTGCTTCCTCCTCTGTTTTGCTTCGCTTCGTCACATCCAATTCCTTCCTCGCAAGTCTCCTCCTCTTCTTCCTTCTTCCTTCTTCGGCCGCTTAGTTTCCTTGACGAAGCCTCCTCCTCTTTTCCATTGTCGTTCTTCTTGATGCTCTGTTATCCGTTTACCTTCTTGGTCACGTCCGTTTGATCATTGAGATTTACTCGTTGCTAGCGTTGTTCGAAGCCATTCGCGCTTTATTTAATTTCCCTTCTTCTTTTTATCTCCTTTTCATGTCTATTGTTCCTCGCTACGTTCTCGCATCCCATTTTCAGCGATGCTTTTCTCAATGCCTCGGCCGATGATCGACGAACATCTCTGTTTTCTCACAATCTTTTCCTGCAATTTCTTTCTGAGATTGGGCTCGATGATGGGATCATGCTGTCTTCGGAGTTGAAGAGAACTGTTTCATTCAAGATTGTAGAAAAAATGGGCGACCATTTCGCGCTGTTGGCGAACCGGCTCCTCACGGAGTCGACGCTCGAGGCAGCCATCGGGAGCAGGGAGGAAGACCAAGTTAGAGAAATCACCCGGAAAAGGATCACCGGAGACAGGATCGCCGTCGGGGAATCACTCGAGTGCCGAATCTGTCAAGAAGAAGACGACGATTTCAATATGGAGACTCCTTGTTCTTGCCGTGGTAGCTTGAAGGTAAAAAAGAATTAGTTTTCAATTGAATCCTGCAAAACTCCAGAATAATCGCCATGCCTTTAATTTCTTCCTTCTTCCTGCTGCCAGTTTGCTCACAGAAAATGTGTCCAGAGATGGTGCAACGAGAAGGGCGACACTGTGTGCGAGATTTGCCTGCAGGTGAAACCTCGACCAGCATAAATTAATCTTCAATTGACAGTTGATGTTTTCTATTTCAGTAGCTTTTATTATTATTATTATGAACTTCAGCAATTCGAGCCAGGATATACGGCTCCACCGAGGTTCATTCAGTATGGGACTGCTCCGATGAACTTCAGGTATTTTCTTCTCTGCTCCATGTAGATCTTAAGGGTAATAAACCTTGTATATCAGGATTATAAAAAATAATAAATTTTTATAATCTGAATTACATAACTAACAGCATGTAATCTGGATTACATTTCAATCCTAATATTTAATATGTCAATATAACCTTAATCTCATCTCATCAAATCAAATCCTCAATAAATTTATCGACACCACCTCTCATGCCTCACGCGCTCATCCTAGCGCCTCCATCTGCATCGGCGCTGACACTACATCCATCCCCACTGCCAGTCACGCTGTCGCCGTCGGACGCCAACCCCACTATCATTGTCGGACGCCGATGTCCAACCGTAGGTAAAGGTCGCACGATATTTTTGTCATTTTATAATAATTTGAATTGTATTCCTCATAAAAGAAAATAGACAGCAAATAAAAGAATATAATCATCCTTATAATCAAATATTACATAAATATTATACAACTTTTTACCGAACGTACATTACATTATAAATTTTATTATATTACAAGTTTAATTACGTTGCTCCTAACCAAACATAACTTTAGAGGAAACTGGGAGATCCCAAGACAGGTGATTGATGATACTTCGCCGCACCACCATGACGACTACGACCATTGGAGGAGCAAAATCTGCTGTCGAGCCATAGCCATGACAGTTAGTGTTCCTTTCTCCGATCATCAATTCTCCTTTTTGATTTGGATACGAACTGTCTATCATCTCTGTTTCGTCCAGTTCGTGCTTCTTTTGTTTCTTCGTCATTGCCTTCCTCTCCTGATTGGCGGACCTGAGCAGTACTCATTCACCTTATTCTCAGTAAAACTCTGGATCTAAGATCTAGCTATCGTAGTTATCAGCTTCTGGAGCACTTCATGATCGCAATTCTCGTTGTTCACTGGTACAGTTGCTGGTGTTGAGGACTGCTGGAATCCTTTTGCCTGTCGTCGTGATGGTCCGGACAGTAAGAGCACTCCATCAGTGTCGTCGTCATCAGGTAAAGTTTGTTGCTTGTTTTCCATCATTTCCACACAGATTTCTTTTTGAACTTTATTTAGATTGGCATTGCAGGTAGCTGGAGAAATTGCTTACTCACATCGCATCCAAATGCACTGACATTAAAGTGAAGCAATTCAAATGATGCTTCAATTGATCTGTAAATAGAAACCAAGAACCCCTGGCCTTGTGTTTATGATGTTTAAAAATGCTTCAATATGGCAAACCAGACAACTAAAATATAACACTAATCCACTGCTTATATGATGCTTAAAATCATGGTACAATAGAGCATCTAAGCCTTGTGGAACAGGTGAACTTTAAAATGAGTATGAATCTTGAGTGTCTACTGCTTCAATATGGCATAAGCTAGCTCCTTGAAGGAAACAATCTTTGCCCATTTGTCGATTTGGTTACCTTTTACTGGTATGTTTATGTTTCATCGAGGCGAACCAGCTACGAGCTTATGTACCTGCTGTGAACTCCATGTCAACTTCATTGAAGTTGGAAAGATTATCGTCGGCTTCCTCTTGCTCTCCTCAAGAAAAGGGAAGTCTTCTGTAAAATGTAACCCCCGGCTTTCATGCCTTGCGAGAGCACTGTTCACGACAAGCTTTGCACAGCAGAAAAGATTCTTCATCTCACAAGCTTCCAGACCGACCATTGTCGGATTCCACCCTCTCCGAAATAAAAAATCCTCCCAGTCGGCCTCCAGTTCTCCGATCTTCCACTCTGCAGTCTTCAACCGACTTGTGGAGCGTACTATTCCGACAAACTCCCACATGATAGATTGTAATTCAACTCTAGTTGCCTTTGTCCTAGACAAAATCTCCTGGATCGCATGGCCTTTGAGGGACGATGGAAGCATTGGACGGGTCCACAATGTCGAAGAGTGGATATCAAGGTTTGATCCTGCCATATGATCAATTGAGGGTTGTACTGCTCGTCGAGCGAAGACTAGTGCTTCGAGCAATGAGTTGCTTGCGAGTCGATTAGCACCATGCAATCCTGTGCATGCAACCTCACCAGCTACATAGAGACCTTTAACATTTGTCTCTCCGTGCAACCCTGCGCGAATGCCACCACACATGTAATGCGCGGCTGGAACTACTGGTATTGATGAGCAAGTTATG
This sequence comes from Kaempferia parviflora, assembly GCA_037177295.1. Taxonomy (NCBI): domain Eukaryota; kingdom Viridiplantae; phylum Streptophyta; class Magnoliopsida; order Zingiberales; family Zingiberaceae; genus Kaempferia; species Kaempferia parviflora. The sequence continues at coordinate 3,522 of JBAMIE010201607.1, forward strand.
TCCAGTCCATATCTGAGACACTCTGCCGCAATATTGGGGAAGTGTGAAAGAATTTGTTCTCTTGGCTTATGGCTTATGTCAAGTAGCACGTACTTCTCTCCGCGCTTTTTTAGTTGATCATCGATGCTTCTTGCAACTACATCCCTTGGAGCTAGTTCTGCCCGTTCATCGTATAGCGGCATGAATCTCTGCATTGACTGGTTATAAAGGATGCCTCCATCCCCTCTGACTGCTTCTGTGATCAGAAAAGCATTCTCTCGTCTATTAATGGGTTTGATCGGGAGGCCTTCGTCAGCTAAAGCTGTTGGGTGGAACTGCACAAATCTAGTTAATGGAGATAACAATATGTTAAATAGTGAAGTAAAGAGAAATTATCGCTATAATGCAACTATTACGATAAGCACATATGTTAAACTTTGCAAGCGCAAGCATTTAGCATACATATTCTATTTGATCAAGAGTAGAGTTATATAGAGCTGATTACAGTTCTTAACGAGAAAAGGTGATGAAGCTATCAACTTTAGTTCAGCATAGACACTTACTCCATATTTGAAATCACTGCTTGAGCACGATGTGCCATAGCAACACCATCTCCAGTTGCTACCTGTGTAGAAAATGCATAGCAGGTTCAACACTAAGCAAATGTGTTATTGTGCAACCCGAGATCAGATTTGTTGTTTCATAATTATTCTTAGTATAACAAGGAATGAATCAAATTACTTCAACTCATTGAAAAATATTAAGGCTAAATGATACTTACAGGGGGATTAGTCGTTGAAGGGTATATGTGTCCAGCTCCACCAGAGGCTAGCAGTGTCACTTTAGAGATAAAGCGGACAATCTAAAAAACAACCAACCATGAAATTTAAAGGCATGCAAAATTGATAATCAATAACTAGAATAGAATAACTGATAAACAGCCTCTATACATAAATAATTTTGCTACCTGTTGGGTTTCTGTGTTCAATGTATCTACACCATGGCAATATGATTCGCCATTATCCTGCAAAAACATGAATTTCCATATGTGATTCACTTGATTTTCGGTACATAGTTACTGTTTTTCTGCGTAAAGAGAATTGCCAAGGTGTAGCCACATATGAATTTATCACTAATATATCATGTTCATGGGCAACAATCCCACCAATGCTAGTTCAATGCCTGGATGAGAAAGAGAGGTTTATGGTTGCATTGCTCCTAGACAGTTAGTGTTAAAATTAGTCCAAACATATGAATATTTATTGCCTAAGAGAGCATTCCTCTAGCTAACAACAAATACCTGATAAACCAGACAAGAACGATAAACAAAAAGAAGATAGATTTTATGCAAGATCATAAATGGAATTTGGTTAGTCAGCATAAACATCTACCAGAACAGAAAACACTATAGAAGATTTGCTGATGATCTTTTCTCAGATGGTAATTGGTAAAACTTCTTTCAGTGGGATCCCAAGTGAATTCAAACATGAAGTTGGCTTCTCATTCAAAATAAATCATCCATAACCCAAGAGTTTCATCATTGACCTGCTTTTATCTCATCAACCGGCACTACCTATAACCGGGGGTAATTTACAGATAATAATTTTCTTCTTAAGTAGTAAAAGCCAGGTATGACTCTGTTTAGGGGGAAAATCATTGATAACTGTAATCTAGAATTATTGCAATTAGGAAGTTACAGATTTTTTATTTATTAATTTCCTAGCCATTAAGAGATTGAATCAGTACTGAGAGATATTGATTGTCCAGCTTGAGATGACATTTAAATTATGGCTCTTGATGAAGTATAAGTGATGGATAGACTTGGATAGCCACCATAGAAATTAAGCATGTGGTAACATAAGAACATACCTGAGAAGTCAAGAGATCAATTGCAAAATGGTGACCAAACAAAAATATATTTGGTTCGTCATCAACAGCCTTGAGCAATGCACGTTCAATCTCTCTCCCAGTCATGTCAGCTGCATGGACAATTCTGTTATGAGAATGCCCCCCTTCCCTAGCTAGATGTAACTTCCCGTCGTCGCCATGATCAAATGAAGCACCAATGGCAATTAATTCCTTTACCCGATCTGGTCCCTCTGTGCATACAACCTGGAGTTGGCAATGTTAGAAGGTAATTGGACAATCAATCCTCTGAGATATTTGTAATACCTAATAACCTACTACTAAAAAGAAGCCACAGATCACTGCTTCAAAATTCTTATCCACTAAAATACCATCACAATATACACAATGAACATACGTGGATCATACTTCATCAAGAGAGAAAGAGAGAAAGAAAAGGCTACAAGATACCCAAACATGTGAATCAAGATTCAAGAATAAAATTGTGAAATTAGAAACACCAAGGAAGCTTACTCTAACAGTCTCCTCATCACAAAGATAAGCCCCCGCAATGATTGTGTCTTGCATGTGGCTCTCTACGGAATCTGAAGGGCACAAAACAGCACTAACTCCACCTTGAGCATAATTTGTGTTGCTCTCCTGAGGTTCAGCTTTAGTAATTATAGCAACAGATCCATACTTTGAAACTTCTAAGGCATACCGTAGTCCAGCAACACCACTGCCAACAACTATAAAATCAAAAAAATTCGTATCGCAATTGCTGTCTCGCGAGCACGTAATTCTAGTATGTCTAGCTGCAGCAGTGCTCCTAGTCAATAGAGTTTGGACAGAGCGAATAGTTGTCCCATGCCCAAACCTGGAAATGGTACAAAACCTGACAGAGAAAATAATACAGGTAACTCAAGCAAAGCGATTGATAAATACTAACAGTTCAATTAGGTGCAATGAAAGAATTTCAGATACTGAAATGGCTAAATGTTGATTTGATGTGGATGTGAGATATGTACCGTGAAGCATCTGTTAGGAGACAAGTCTTGAATGCTAAATTAGACGATCCAGAACAAGGTCGACAATCGTTCTTGACGTTTAAGTTCCATCCACTTCGCAAATTGACACTCCCATCTAAGAGACTGATCGCCATCTACTCCTGCACCAATAGAATTTCAAATTGCCGAAATTCCAAGTATAATGAATTCAGTATTAAAACGACCATAAAAGGAGAGCATATTTTTAGAGTATTCAACAACTTGGCACTTCAAAGATTTCACCAAAAAAATAAATAAATAAATAAACAGAAAGCCAAAAAGCTACAAACCCAGCCAATAAAGATCGTGTCTTTAAAAAGAGAGCAATAGTGATACAAGAAACTCTAAAAAAAGAGAGAGATAGAGAAAAGAAAACAAAAAAAAAGGGAGGTCCCTGCAAGGGCAGTAAAAAACAAATCTGGAGATGGCATCACACGTTTAGGTCAGACAACGAAATGGATCTCAAGATAATAAAGCCAGATAAGAACCCGCCGCAAAGAAACAGTTTTCACATGCTATAATGGAAATGAAGGCTGAAGGCCCAATCTTTCCGGGACCGGAAGGTCTTACCTATCGAGCGTGTCTCGATCCTCCTCGCCGAAGTTCGATTTCTCTTGGAGGAACTCAAAGCGGACGAAGCCGGCGACGGGAAGGGAAGGCGGACAACCCAAAGGAGAGCAGAGAATACCTAATTGTTAGATTCGCGAGGACGGATGGATGAATCGCTCATCCACGCCCAAAACGGAAGATGCATTTGAAGACAGAAAAGGGAAGAGAAAACAAAATGGAATGGGCGAGTTCTTCGATGGCGGCCGAGGCGCCACATCCTTCTCGGAAGATTCACATCGCGTGACGGCCCAACTACTTGCTTATTTTCTATATCGCCGCCACAAACATTCCAGATTTACAGATTAGTACAAACCCCGGACCTTTTTACGATAAAAAAACTTAAAAAAAAAAAGGCGTGTCTTTTTTTATTCCGCAAACATTCCAGATTTACAGATTGATATAACAGACGGGATCCTCTGTCCCACTTTATTTATATATCCGTATCTTATTCACTAATCGGATGGACCACGTTAGATTATGTCCCATCTCAAGGATGCATAATCTAATATGATCCATCCAATTAATGAATGGGACACAGGTACATAAATAAGTGGCACAGAAGATCTCATTTATTGGTATCAGACGGGATCTTCTGTCCCACTTTATTTATGTACTTGTATCTCATTCCCTAATCGGATGGACCACATCAGATCATGTCCCATCATGTCATAACTTAGACTCGAACATCACTTATTTATTCATTAGAGGATAAAATATATTACACTGTTATCCCGAGGGTATATGTTTTTTTATTATGTGGTAAAAGACGAATACGTTCTCCTCTAATATCCCCGTCAATCCGTCTCAGAACCAACACAAGAAAATAATAACGGATGAATACTCACCATAAATATATATGTTTTTTATTATAATCATGAAAAGAAGGCATTATTAAAGCGTCCTATTCTGTTACAGTACAATTTACTTTTTTAAAATTATTTTTATTTTTTATATTAATATAATTCATAGCTACTATGTAATTATAGAATTATAGCAACTACGATCTATGTCAATTAGTATTGATAAAAATAAATTATGCATATGGTAGGGATATGGTTCCTAACTGTTATAAATATAATATTAATTTATATTAGTCAATATTAACTATAAGAAATGAAATTTTTATATTAAAAGTTATAAATTATAGGTTCAATAAAACTGTGTAATTACTCATTAGTATTGATCATAGTGCTATTATAATACAATATTGATTGGTATTAATCAGAACTATAAAATATATCCCCTATAACATTATTTATTAGAGTTAATGTCCCTATTATATGAATTTAAAATTACTATATAGTATTAAAAATAAATTTAAAAAGTAAAAAATTGAAAGTTTCAAAAGATATAATCAGGACCACAAAATGAGAATCGCTAGAAAATGAAAGGGCTTGCTGCAATTTTACTTGTTGAGAAATGACTACTCGATTAAAATTAAATCAAATTAAATTAAATCAATTTTTTAAACTATTGTACCGATCAAAGTTTTAAAAAAAATAATAAATTGAACAAAAAAGATATTAATTATTTCAGTTTTCAACTGAATTAATCAATTTTTTTCTAATTAAGATTTAAAAATTCAATTTTATTTAATAAAATTCAATTTCAATCTAAACAAATATAGTCAAAAAATTCAGTTTGGCCTTAAATTTCGGTCTATTCAATTTAACTAAATAATAAATTTTAAAACTAAATCCAAACTCAATTAACTTACTTTTTAAGAAATAAATTGAAATTCCGAATAAATCAAATTGAATTTTAAAATTAGTTAATTTATACTATTTAATCAAGTTTTAATTCAGCCTTAACTGTTTGAGGTTATATTGGACTGAATGTAAAATTGAACTCATCAAATTGAACAAATTAAAAATTAAATAAATCAAAATGGTTTTAACCGACAGAACTGAGCAAAATTTTCTAAGAAAATTGAACAAATCGAACTGAGGCTTGTATTCGTCTTAATCGCAATCCCACTTGGGAAAGAGTGGGACCCAGTGGATTCTATTGGTAGTGAAAAAAGTGTAATAATTAATTTGAAGTCGAAGTCGATTTCTCCTCTTCAACCAAGTGGGAGATGTGACGGCCATTGGGGCATATCAAATTCTCTGTTCCATAAAAATTATATTTTTATATTTTATTATCGATCGGACGGATCAGATTATATTTTAAGAGATATTGTGTACATCACGAGGATGTTACACACATCTCGAGAATATTACGTCCGTCCGATCGACAATGAGACACGAAGATATAATTTTTATGGAATAGAAGATTTAATTTACCATGCGAGGGGAGGAATATTCACGGTCAAATCTTAAAGGAAAAAAATAATAAACTTATTTTGTTTTTGCTAGTTTTTTCAGGTGCTTAAAATTAAAATTGAAGGCGATTTGCGTGTGGAACAAGCGACCACCTCGGCCAATCACACAATCCGAATGGGATTGCATAATTTAAGCATGCGTGAAATTATTATTTTCTGATTTACAGTCATTAAAAACATTACAGATTTCATTTTTTATCGAATAAATTTTACGTGGCGTTTCTTTGCCCAAATCATTCAACGCTATTGGACCAACACTGGGCCCCATCACCGCGAACTATTGGTGTTAGATTTCCAAATCCATCAAAAGGTAGATAGATTCGTTTCTTGACCGATCCCAACTGGATTGTCAGACTGTCCATCCCCATTTTGTCCATTCCGACCAGACATCAGTACAATTGGATTAATCGATTTAATAACAATTTTTTTAAAAATAATAAATTCTTTTTTATGATTGAGCTAATCAAGGGTACGTTTGGTTTAGTAGGTTACAGCCTTATAATATAATCTAAATTATATTATAAGTTTAATTATTTTATTTAGTATGAATTTAATTTTGTAATCTAATAAAATCTAGATTATAAAAGTTAATAAATTTTTATAATCTGAATTATGTAGTAGTAATCCAGATTACATTCTAATTCAAAATTTATTATATCAAAAATACCCCTAACTTATCTGATCACATCACTTTCTAACAATTTTATAGACATCACCTCCCTTGTCAGCTACCAGCCGACGATCGTCAGCCGCCTACCGCTGACAGACCTCCGGATGACCATCGCCCGTCAGCCACCCACTGGCCGCCGTCGGCCGTCGGCCGGCTGTCGATCGCCCATCGGTTGCCACCGAACGTCGGCCGCTACCGGCCGGCACCACCGACCGCTGCAAGAGGTCTCAAGATATTTTTATCATTTTATAATAATACGAATTACATTCTTTATAAAAAATAATAGACACAAAATAAAATAATATTTTCAAACGTAGTAATGTAATTACATTACATTGCATTACAAATTTTATTACATTACACCTAACTAAATGTAGTCCAAGTATTTGCCAAGTTAAAGTCAAGCAAAATGGTTAATTACATTAAAAATTTCATATAAACCATAATTTTACATTTGAGCTGAAACTACCACTTAAGCATACAAATTCAAGAGCCACTTATCACAAATCCATTTGTGCAAAACTAACTTTAGAGAAAATAAATTGAAGATTTTGGCTACGAATGCGTCTCAATTTGTATGAAGATTAGTTCGTCACAAATTCTATTGTTGCCATAATTGAAACTAAAAATATAAGATAATAATTGTGTGTTGCTACATGGGTATGTTTCAACCAGTCTGATAACTTTTGATCTCTAGTTGTCAAAGTTAGCTTTATACCATGAGTTATGGAATTCATCGAAGTAATACTAATTGCTTGTTTAGCAATAATAGCGGCCCCAAGAGTAGGATGTCATGGTTCAAGATTCAATGGGTATATTATTAAGAATTTTTTTTCTTAATAGATAGCAGACCTAAAAATATAAAACCTATTATTATTTTTTTCACCGTTCAAGCTAACTAACAATAATAATTTACAATCAATTTGTAAAGATAAAAACTTTAAATTTGTGCTAAACTAAAATATGAATGATTTTTTACTGGTGATTTTGGATGGCAAAGATAGAAATCATGTGGCAAGTCATAC
>JBAMIE010201641.1:0-11017 GCA_037177295.1 Kaempferia parviflora
AATCATAGTTTTAGCAGTTCGAAACTGGATGAGAAACCGGTAACCCCAAATTTACAAAACAATTAGAACACTAGCAACATGAGTTCTTTAGAATCTTTTACAATGTATGCTACAATAAAAATAAAATCAAACTCCTACGAATAAATAGGCAAAAGGGATTAGTTCTTTTTCTAATGAGATATAAGAAGACAAGTTAATCCATTATAACTGAAAACATCAAAAGTTTGACTTTGGATCGCGTGACAGAATAACCATGGGAAGATATCACAATTTTGCGATCCAATAAAAGTAGTTTCAATATTACATTTGACAAGGCACAACATTTTGAAATCCAATAAAAGTAGTCCCAATAGACCATCGAAATCCAAGCTTCACGCAGATCTATCCAATCCATACCCAGATATCAATGATGTCCATATCGTCCAAATCTAAATTAAGGGTAAAAGGACAAGAAAGACCGGGCCTTTCAGATGAAAAGAGGATCAAAGAAGCACATGAAAACGTCATCAAATCCGTGGTAGAAAAAAAGTCGAAGAGGCCTTACCGCTGTCTCCGATCAGCAGAAGCTTGATCAGGTAGTCGTAATCGGCGCGTGCCCTAGCAGGTGGAGCGGCCATCGCGATAACCAACGGCGGAGGAGTCAAGAATCTCCTCTCTCAAGTCGCCTCCGCAGCAGATCTCTCCCTTCCCTCCGCAGGAAGCAGATCAAAAACCATAAGACCGTAAATTGAGGAAACCAAATGGGGCAAAAAGGATGGCCAGCAAAAGCTTACGAGACTCCTCGATCCACCAATAAGAGGAAGAAGGGCTTGATCTCAAGATCTGGAGATATGAAGAGGAGGAGGCGAGCAGCTATGTCGCTCTTCTGGCCTTGGGATCCGCCGTCGGAATAGGCGAAGGGGAAGAGAAGGAAATGAATAGAGAGAGAAGAAAGATCAACACCGAAATACTTTTAGTTATTCCTATATTTATTCTAATTTTTTAAAAAGAAAAAAAACATTTTAGTTTCATATTTTACCCATAATTTCATTTATCCTATAATATAAAATATTAGGTGCAAAATAAATTTAAAAACCTACATTTATTTATTTATTAAATTAATTAGCCTAAAAATGGCCATAGTTAAGTAATGTTAAGAGCAACTAGAAATGATAGAAGAATATTAATGAGTTAAATAGAAAATAAGGGAAAATATCTAAAATATTTATGTTAATGACAGTTTAGATATGTCATCCATCCCCTAATGATAAGTTTGTTGATTGCATAGTGATGGCTTAAGAAAATAAACTTTGACAATTTGGCTGAAAGAAACACTTTTCCTACTGTGTTTGTGCAATAAAAACTATGAAAAATAATTTAGATTTGATAGTGAAAGCAAAAGACTTTTTTTTTCTTATATTCAGTTGAATTAACTAATTCGTCCAGCCTCGTAGAAATTTCCACCGGCAATTAAAAACTTCCCTTATATTTGTTTGCCCACAGTATTAAATTCAGTCTATCAAGTTGATCTGTTCAATAGAAGAAGAAAAATCTATCATGGTTCATGCCATCGACCAGGTCCACATGACTCGGGTGGTCGACTGGTTCAACCCCTGTTTAAATGATTCTAAACGCTGGTCTACAATGGAAAAGATATACTTGTAAAACTATCAAAAGCGTGTTAATATAATGAAACACTACTCAGACCAATTGCTTGATATAGCATTTTTAAGGGAATTAGGAAGCTTCCTTAACACCTTGAAGTAACAATTACTCTCACTAAGATAAATAAGATCGAATATACCGTTAATATAAAACGACAGTGATAAATAACTGTGTTTTTATCATTACATGATGAAAGTAGAGAATGATAGCAAAAGTATGTCTTCCGAAACAATGGAAACAGTTCCAAGACTTAGCATCTCGACTCTTAACTAGAACAACCTCAAAACGTTATCCGCGAGACCATTTTATCGCGAGAAATGCGCCTGCACTCCAAGCAGATCTAGCCAAAGTGTTTCGATTTGCAGACGCCATTACGTAGCTCCAAAAGAAAGCCGCCTGCGCAAATCTCACATCATTTCTTGAGATCGTCTAACGATACGGCCCACCTTCTTTTTGAATATGTCCCTGTTATCTCTCCATTCCTTCTGCAATTTACACAGCCAATGAAGCGCACTGCAAGATGAGTCTACGACGTCAAGAGATTTTGTTGAGATTTAAAATCCATAATGAAGTAGAACTATAAGAATGTTATGAGTCGAAGTTGGTATAATTATTCCATCAATTTGAATTACCCTACTCCAAAAAAACTCATTTTATAGTTGTTGCAACATTTAGCAAAAAAGTATTGCAAGTTTTCATGGTTTGGCTTACAGCAGCTTCTACATTTGCAGGAGATTCATCATTAGGACCAGAGAGCATGGAAATAATACTCAGAACTATACTCTCAACCTGCCCATATGAAGACATTGTAATTGGTTAGTGCACTGCAGTTCAGAGTTCAAATCTAAGTGTTTAATGGTGCAAGTAAAAATTGGATGGATGAATAAAAAAATGGCATGGTAAATCTAATTGACAATAATTTTTGGAATAAAGAATGCAGCACTGCATTGGCAGTCAAGGTTTTCAAAATTTCTGCAAACATGTTATCAAATTATCGCGTGGCACACATTCAAAATGGATACAAGAATGCGGTTGCAATGTGACAATAATATATCAGATAAGTAATTGACTCATACAAGTAGTCTGGATGATCAACAATTCTTAAAACTGCATTCGGATATCACATGGTTCGGAAAGGCAAATAAGAATACAAATTCGTAATGCACATAGTAATGCTACTACAATTTGATTTGCATTGATAGTCAAGGATAAAAAAAAATACATATGCAAATAAGCAATTAAAAGTCAAATGCAGGCGTGGTATGATCATATTAGTTGGCTTGATTTGGATAATATTTCAAACTCTTGTTAAGGATTGTAAGATTTATTTTGGTTAAATCATACTACATCAAGTTATTTTTAATCATCGTTTTTAGAAATAAATTATTTATAAATAGGTCTAAATTTGATTAAATTTTAGAATTGGGGTAATTTTATTGTGTTTTCAAGAGAGACCAACAGGGTGCCCAATTAGTTAGAGGATGACATATTTGCTACAATGGAGCAAGGATCAATTCCCGACGAGCGCATGCCCTTGGGAAAAAAACTGCTCCCACCTCCTAGCCACTTGGCGGTCGGTTATAAGCTGACCCCATAATTTACCTCCTTTCACCTGGGGATGGGCTATAAGGAGCACCGTAATCACCTTTTGCTACAACAAAGAGAGACCGGTCTCTTTTGTTAGATTTTGCAATTAATAAATCTTGAGTTCTCTTCATGTGTTTGATTTCTCATCCCAAGACAAATTCCCAATTCAGCTTAAGATTGCCCTGTGATCCCTTATTCACATTCCATCACGTTGTGATCTGCTAGTAGAAGAGCTTTCATTTAACCCATAAACATCCCACACAACCATCACCATAATCCTGATTCTCTTTCTTTCCGCTAATATCACAGATGCCCACCCACAATGTGAGGAACCACACACCACCAGGATTTCGTTGACCTCCATCCACACTATCCTCTACTCCGAACGTTGGTCAATCGAGAGCTCTCCCTTGCCTCTAAATCTAATGTAATATCCCAACTCCACTAACCTATGGATGGGAGTGTGTGCTATCACCCATAGCAAAACCAATGCAACCCTCAGCAAGGCCCACGTTGACCTTCATATGTTTGAAAGGAGAACACACACTACTCAAGCAATCTCCCTTAACAAAATCATGTAGCTATGGGGACTCACCTCTGCCCCTTTTGCAGAGTTCCATGTCAGCAGGTCTGATAACTTCAACCACGTGCCATCTTAAGTGAACCACGAGAAAAATTCTTAGTAGCACCTCCTCCTCCACACCCTACTAATGCAACAATCGGTGTCATTGCCAAAGAACCTAACACCCTTACTTCAGTCACTAGACTAGCACGAATGAACTAACCTATCCTCCGCAAGAACCCTGAACCCAGTGTTTATTCTATAGATCAATATCTGCTTAAAGCTCTTTTTTGCTGCAATCCAACAGGCCTTCCAGTGTGGCCCTCCTCCTATACGTCAGCAGAGCCCTCATGCCAATTACCGCAAGCGTTGGCCCATGTTCTAACATGAACCCTAGCGAAGGATCCAAACCAAGAGAAGGCATCCTCTCCATTGAAGCTTCCCTCCAATCTAGCAAAGAGACCTGTCACGGCTATCCCATATCCTCTACTCCCATGCAAGAGGACCACCAAGCACCAGTAAACTCAATCCACCAGAAACCTCCTGGCTTTAGCTAAATCGCCCCCACACCTTCTCCGCAATCTGACATCATCTGGTCACTTGCTGCGACAAATCCAAATACCAACAAACCACATCTAGTAGAGCTACTGTAACCAGGACAGGCTTCAGACTAAAAAAATTGTTGGGTCCACATCTTTTGGAGTCCATTCAAATATATGGTTTGATCATATATGAAATGCAAACTACACCTTACAAAGTAGATTGAGATCTAGTACAGGCTAATGCAGAATTGGTTGAGATCAGGTGCAACACATTTCAAATTGAACTCACAAGATAGAAGATCCCTATTAATTGATCAAGATACAACCACATAGAAACTTAATCAGTGAATCAACTTGCACTATTTTGGTATAATCACATTTTCTCTTTTGATAACTATTTATATTTAGTTTGTTTGTTGGTTAATTTTTCCTTAATAGTTATTCTCATAAAAACCCTGCATATCATAAAAGCCATGCATATCATTAATTCATTATATATCTTACAGACAAAAGTAGATAACACGTACACATCATATGCATAGTCTTCTTTATTTGTACCTTATGTTGTTCATCATTTATCATATTATACTTCATAGAACAAATTATCATCCATCATATGACTTTACTTTATAAGGATCATTAGTTTTCGATATACTTTGATAAATATGATACAAAGATACACCACTACTGTTACACAGCACATGAGAATTTTAAAAGTGAAGATCATAAAACCATCTACGACTTAGAAAGGACATGGTCAGTAACAAATGAGCACAGTTGCAAAACTGAAACTCATTGAAATCAATATGAAATTTTAGCATCGTTCAAGTGCAAGAGTAGAACCCGTTACACTTTCGCCCAATATGAAAAGTAGATTAACTAAAACATAGGTTCCTACATACTTCAAAGATTGATTGTATAGAAAATTAGTAAATCTAAATCAACCTTTATTAAGGGTTACCAATATCAATTTTAAAAGTAAAACACATGTTGTGGTATTAGAAAAAAAAAATATTTTCTATTATCTCTAAATTCATGAGCAAACTTAGGTTAAAAATTCAACTAGAAGGCAATATGTTTTTCTAATTCAATAGAAGAAATATATCATAAAGCAATAAAGACTGAATACTACCACGAGCAAAAAAAAACTTATTACAAATTGGTAGAGAATGAATACTACCTACACATAAAATTTCAAAACCAAACACACACAAACTCAAATTGAAAAGTAGATTATTCAAAAACAAGTAATTTTTTTTTTAAAAAAAACTTACTTCACTAAAAATTAGCAAACCTTTCATTGAATCACGTGACTTAACTCCAACAGCATGAGATGATTTAGTCCCTTCTAACCATAAGACCACCAATGTTATTACCTCACCCATTGACTTTTCTCTTTGATAAGAAAGTACATTTGACTAAACCACAAGACATAAACTTAGAAAAATCCCTTATGATTCAGTTAGTTTAGAGACAATTCAACCTACCATTAAATATCACTTAGATGATAAAGACACATTTATGCTACCCTAAGATACCCAAAGAGGAAATCAAACACTAAGAATAATGAAATAAGAATGCAAGGCATCTAATTGACAATTAACAAATGAATTAACATTTGCATTGATATAATATATTCCTTTGAAGAGAGTCTCCAAAGCTTGTGATCTTAAAAGAGGTAATTTTCTTGTATACTACATGACACCAATGTTGTCAAATCGTGACTCGTATTGTAAATTGCTTTGATGAATTATTGAATAATTCAATGAACCGAATCATAATACTCAGATTAAAAATATAAAATATTTTTTTTTACTTTATTTAGAACAATTATAATATGTAAAAATGTTATAATTATAAAAACTTCATATAATACAATAGATATGAAGAAAGTAAGATATAGGATGCAGAAGCCCCCTGCTCCTTAGTACCAAAATCTTGAAATAAGGATTCTTAAAACATGCCTAAATTCCGCAATCTAAGTAATATTTTGTGTTAGATTAGGTGGCACAATATAGAGTAAGTTGTTGATTCATAATAAAAATATATAAGTTCATACCTTTGTAGATTGTTTAATTCTCTCCATTAAGAATTAAAATGAGATGAACAATAGGAACTTTCCTTGTCAATTTCTTTTGATATAGAGATATTATTATCATCGAATTGATTACAACTCCAACATGATGACTCCTAAGTCACTAATAATGTGACATTTATGTATTAATGTGACCTGATTTATTTTTAATTATTGTTAAGTATCAAATTATATTGACTATCTTCAACTTTGTGGTTCCATTTAACAAGATCAATGTCATTGCTAACGTCAAAATTTCAGTTTGTAATTCTCTATAATTATATGACATAATATAAAATTCATCATCCCTCTCTTTTATTATAAATTGAGTTTAATTTATAATAATATTGATTTAATTTAATTTTCTAGTAGTTAGATTTACTTTTAATTCATTAAATTTATATATCAATCAGGTTTCTATGTTATTTTAGAATCATATACAATCAGTTAGAATCAAGTTTCTATGCAGCAATAGAAGTTCAATGGTGAAATGATTCAATTTTCCAAATTCTTATATTGTTAAGTCATTGGAAAATGCTTTTATCTGAATTCACAATCTTTTCAAGCAACCATTATTTCAGAACAACCTTGAGCCTGCTAGGTTTAGCCCAAAAAATTTGAGATTATCTGGGAAAACTAAGGTCACAATTTAAATTTAGCACAAACTGTGCAAAATTTCAGTCCACTGACTAAAGCTTGAAATAACTGACCAGTCAATAATTCTTTGTTATAGCATTGGTATGTACACTAGTGACACTAGTCAGTGCAGGAAGCCAAAAAGATGTTTTGACTATGTATGATCTTCAACTGTCATTTTGTATTTCCTAATATTATATAAAACCACAAGCAACTTTCCATTTAAGACCTGTGATACTCAGACTTGGCTGTGAACCAAACAAGTATTTGTTCGAGTGCACGGACTAATAAGTAAGAAACATAGATCAGGAGCACAGTTGACAACTGAACAAAACTATCAACCAAATATTTGGACAAACCTATTGCCTGTGTATATGTTTCTATTGTTTAAGCTAAAGAAAAAAATAATATAGGATTATTATACATTCGATGTAAGCATTTTTATTTAAAAAGATCATCCAAGAAAATAGCTAATAATAATAAAAATGGGAGATGGGAGATAATATTACTGTGGGTTAATACGTAAATCTAGCCTACTGTTTATACATTTTCACATATCTAGCCAATATTTAAAAAAAAATTCAAATCAAAACAGTAATTTTTAAAGTATGTTAAAATCTATCCTTCTCCATAATTTTTTCTGTCTATTCCCCATTAAAAAACTGACGTAACAATCACATAAAGATGCCACACCGATAAAAACTTTTGGAGATGGAAATGAACAAAGGGATTGAGGGGTGTTTGTCAAGCTCAAGTACGTGAACCTGTACTTTCACCTTGCCCCTCCTCCGCCATTCCCTGCTCCAGTTGATCCCACCAACATGTTCTCCTTTACTGCAGCCAAAGTTGAGGAGATCGCAGCAGCTCGACCTCTTCCTACTCCACCAAGAGCACCACGACCATGAACCCTTCCAATGAAATCCTCAATTGAGCATTACATCTGGATGAAGGTAGCAAGTGTGTCAACATTAAAGATGGCAAGTGCTCAACTTTTCCTTGCTGGCATACTTGCCTGTTCCTTACCAAAAGAAGCAGCTCCAGTATTTTGCTGCCACAGCTCAATGTGGTTGAAGAGGCCTTTGTGACAAATGTGCTTGAGAAGCCACTGCCAAAGATAACTGACCTTACTGTCTAACATTGGTAACTCGCCCATGTCATTGAGTGCACCCCCTGCCACAGCCTCCCAGTCAAATGACACATTCCAAAGTTGCTTAATGGAGTCTACGTCCACAATAGCGCAACCAATTCGAGCCCATCGTTGGGCATAATTTTTTTGACGGGATAGTGCATGTGATTCACCTCTGCAATGACTACTGGTTCACATTGACAGAGTAGCTTGACAGGAATACATCATAGGGCAGCCAATGTTCCCTAAGACCGTTTGTTAGCTCCGTGGCCACTCTGGCATTGCATGGTTGCTATTCTTCTACACTCAACCTCTTCAGCCTCATCCACAGCCAGCACAGACTAGGTGTCACCAACATTTGCCTCAGCTACTTCATCCATCTTCCCTGTGACA
This sequence comes from Kaempferia parviflora, assembly GCA_037177295.1. Taxonomy (NCBI): domain Eukaryota; kingdom Viridiplantae; phylum Streptophyta; class Magnoliopsida; order Zingiberales; family Zingiberaceae; genus Kaempferia; species Kaempferia parviflora. The sequence goes on from JBAMIE010201641.1 coordinate 8,565, forward strand.
TGTCCAAGGACATGTCATACCATGTGTGTCACACCCACCAACAATCTCCAGCTTCACCAAGGCTACTCTTCATTAACAAGGTCATGGAGTGCATCTTCAGTAACAACCAATAAGACACAAGTCATTCTATGTGCCAAGGGAGTACGCAATTGTCAGTGAGGACGACAACCATGTGCTCTGCTTCATGCACGACTAGAGGACAAGAGTCATAGATGAAGATCATAAATGCCAACAACATGAGGCTTCAAGGCCACTGTCAAGCTACCTTTGCAGGTGTCCTGCAAACTTCCATAGCACTTCCTCAACGCAAGGACTTGGAGTTACCAACTTAGTGAAGACAACTTTCTCAATGGGCGCAATGAAGCAGGTAGGGCTAGAGAGGCAATGTGGCGAAAACTAATGTAACTGGGCTCAATAAGCACATCTTCCGCATCACAACTTTGATCCTTCTCATTCCCATCCCCAAAGTTGTATCTGATCAGCATTCCTCATGTGGGCTTTGCTGAGATGGCAAAATGCCATGTTGGTGCTACAATCAGATTTTTAACAGGGAATAGACGAAATTATGATGAACGATGGATTTCAACACACTTTAAAAAGTATAGGCTAGACTCAATTTATATATATATATATATATATTTGACTAGATTTGAGAAACCATGTAAATGATAGGCTAGATTTATGTTTTTTTTTTTTTTTACTTTCAATTGAATGTTAAAGTGACATAATTTTAATCAAAAATATATCTAAGAATATAAAACACCAGCCAAGAAGGATCATACAGTGTGTATTGGGGTCCAGCGCTCACTTGGAAGTTCATAGCCATTTGGATCTTCACCAGGTGGATGTAGAATTGATATGCATACACGCCCATCTGGATAAACTGAAAATAAATTCATTGTTAAACCACATACTGGGAGAAATGGAACAATTTCAATAAAGTATCAACCATTCGGGTGCCACATTTCTGATGTGAACCGCACAGTTGGAGGACTGTTGGGATAATTGGGCGGGAAACTCATAATTGCATTGAAGAACCCACCATCACTGCAATAAGATTTAATCCCATCATATTTTGTAAGAATGAAATCACACAAGAGTTGGTGCAAACCCAATAAATTTTTTGGCATATGACTATGTGGTGTGAACTTCAATTGCCCTGATTAGTCTTCACCAGCAGGGGAAAAAAGACTATATATAATATACAGAATATAATGATGCAAGAAAGGGTAGATTATTAAATCCATCCCTGGCTCACCTAACGTTTTAGTCCAATCAAAACATGTCCGTGTGAGTTATTTTTTGTTTAAACATTCCTTGCACCAGTTGCGAAAAAAAAATTCTTAGTAAACAACTGAGGACCTTAAATGAAAATTTTACTCTCCTGCATGGCCTTTGCACATTCTAAACATACAATTTCACAGAAATGTAGCACGATACTATACCCTCCTTTAAGTATTATCAATTCTATGGATTTGAGATACTCAATTATTCCTTTTGAATCAAATTAAAAAACCTAGATTTGAATTAATCATCTTTTGTGTTCCAGAGAAAAAAAACAATTTTTTTAATCAAGATCGCTGCAAAGCTCCAGCCATACTAGCCAATGAAATAAAACCTATTGAATGGTGCAGCAAAAAACCTATCCAGTCATAGTTAAAATTCTGAGAAAAAAAAATCCGTCAGGTTAACAATCACAAATAAAAAATTTAAAAAGAAGAAGAAGAAGAACCAGGATCGCCCAATTCAAGTGTCGATCACTCACTACAGCGTATCAGGCGGCCCGATGATGGTCACGTTCCACTCAAAGACATTGCTATCATCCACTAACCCAGCAGAGAAGCCATCCACCGGATTCTTCATGAGATCTGATCTCAGAACCACATATTTAATCAGTATCAGTATCATTGGTATCGCAAACATCGATCGAAACCCTATGCGGGCTAATCCATCCAAGAGGCGAACCGATCTATACCTCTGAGCTGCTTCTGAAGCAGGAGGCTCGCCGGGCTAGATGCCGCCATGGAAACCCCGGCTAATCCTCCGATAGCGATTAGTCGGCTCCTCGGAAGGAGAGAGAAGCAAAGACGACAGTGGAAGAAGGTGGGGATGTAGAGACTTCCCCGATATATACAAACCTTTAACCAGCGGAAAATGGGCAGTCGGCAAAATATGGGAATAATCAAGGGTTTTTTCTTATTATGTTAATATTTAAGGATAAAAATTCAACTTTTTACCAAAAGCGCAATCATATTTATGTATTTATCAAAAAGTACATACCACCTTTAAATTTATCAAAGGGCACAGTAAAAACAGTAAAATTTCCATTTTACCCCTCCCTCACAAAAGACTCACTGTTGGGCCTGATATTTTTATATTTTCACCCAACGTGGACCTAATAAAAATATCAGGCCCAACGGTGGGCCTTTTGTGAGGGAGGGGTAAAACAGAAA
>JBAMIE010201659.1:0-11016 GCA_037177295.1 Kaempferia parviflora
CACATGCATGACTTCTCATGGCCATCCATCATCACATGCACATCATCATGGGTGAAGCAGCCATTTAAAAGCTCACGGAGATGAGCAGCAGAGGAAGGAGGGAAGGGAGGCCAGAGAGAGAGAGAGGGAGACGAGATGGGAGACCATTCGTTCGAGAGAGAGATCTTGATCCCTACTGCCAAGGAGAAGAGTGAGGAGGAGGAGGAGGAGGTTGAGGAGCCGTTGATGGCGGTGCCGGAGGAAGAGGATGTAGGGGGGATCCATTGGGGAAAGGATTTGAAGCAGGAAGAGACGTGGCGGAGGAAGATCGGCGGAGGGGTGACGCTCGAGGGGTACGTGGACGGCGGCGACGGCTGCGAAGACCGGACGGACGGCGTCGCGAGGACGAAGAGCTTAAGGGGCGAGGACCTGGAGGAGCTCAAAGGGTGCCTCGACCTAGGGTTCGGATTCAACTACGACGAAATCCCCGAGCTGTGCAACACGCTCCCAGCTCTGGAGCTGTGCTACTCCATGAGCCAGAGGTTCCTGGACGAACAGCAGCACAATCGTTCGCTGGATCGCTCCTCCTCGGGCGATTCATTGGATCTGTGTGAATCCCCGTCGTCCCCTCCCGTCGCCAATTGGAAGATCGCTAGCCCAGGTAAACGCTTGTACTCTTCTGCCCCCTTTTAACGGAAATGAACCAAAAGCTCGATTTGATTTGATTTTTTCACACCCCTTAATTTTGATTATGCTGTTAAAACAAACTTCGATCTTGCTTAAACACGAACGAAAATCGCTCATCCTCATCTGGTCCATTGTCTTCGACTTCTGTTGCCAGGAGATGATCCAGATGAAGTAAAAGCAAGGCTAAAATATTGGGCTCAAGCGGTGGCGTGTACTATCAGATTGTGCAACTGATAAAAATTGCATCTTTTCAAGTGTTTTTGGTGATGGAAAGGCGAAACCATCAGCAGAAAAGAATCCGGAAAATAAAGCATGAGCAAAAAGAGAGGAAGCGATGAGAAGAAACTGCAAAGATGGCAATGGAAGTACGAAAAGAAGAACAGAGGAAGCAGTAGAAGAGGAAGCTAGGTTGACAGCAGATTGATAACGTATATCCTTCTTACTGCGTTGTTTCTGTAACGATGGATCGAGGTGATAGAAATGTTGTATGATAATGTAAATGAGAATAATGTTGAGGTTGCTCTCTGTAAGCAGTTTCCTCGAGGAATTCTACAACATGAACGGAGGATTTGATGCTTGCAACATACTCGAGTATTGATATGTATTGAATTGATCTAATAGAATTCCTTGTTGGAGTTTAAGTACCAAAAAAGGTGAAGCGCTCACCCTAGCGCGCCTCTATCTGGTCGTTCTAGATCAATACGAAGGAGATGGTGAGCGCGCCTCTATCAGTTCCTTCTATATCAATACGAAAGGAGATAAATGATGTTGATTAAGAAGACAAATAGATGTAGGGATGAATTATACAATGACACACAAGTTTTGAGATTTGACCTCTCAATTTTACTATCCGAAGTAGAAATATCTCTATATTTGCGTAGCCTTAAGATATTGTTAGAAGGTGACTTTAAAAAAAATGGAACCGTCACATTAAAAGTCCTTCCATGATTGTCCCACGTCATTGAAAGGCGTCATTGAAAGGAGATTCAGTAGGAACTAACTTGCAGAAGTATGAATCATCCTCGGAGGCCGCAAAATCTTCCTTAACAAGATTCGACCCCGGCTACTAAGGCATTTTTTAAAATCTCTACTAACTGAGTTAACTCTGGGAGCCTAGAAGGTGACTTTAGTAATGTCAGCATGTTACTTCTAGTACATCAGCAATACCAATGGTTGATACGACAAGGAGGGGCACACAAAAATAAATACAAGAAAAGTGTCTCTCGAAGCTGCTTATCTTATCTTTACCTTATCGTTTTGATATCTTATTTTTACGGTAATTAACAATAAGTACACGATGCTTCCACGTCAAGAGAATCATTGCTTTTCCTACCATTCGATGCTCAAGCAAAAGAAATAGAAAAGGAATATGAGCTAGAAACAACTATGGAACATAGGATAAACTTCAAAAAATGGATGATCAATATAAAATAGCACGTCTATCTACATGAGAAGATGTAACAAATACTCTAATCCAATAAAACACAGGCAAAACCTGACATGACGCACTAATCTAAACAAGCGTCGAGTTTGGGGGAGTGATGCCCTTGGAGATGTAGTATGCCTTCTCGGCCTCTGCCAATCGCGTTTGAAACAAACCCCACTCTTTTCTACACCTCTCTCTCACCTGTGTAAAACATGTAATTCATGTCATGTTTTTCATTGATTATCGCCACTAAGAAATTTGAAGAATGTTTGTTTAGTTTATGACATGGAAGTTACTTACCCCTTCCCATGGTGCTCTGCCGTTCTCTGCTTGACCCTGAAAAACAAATAGCGAAGTCAAGTTGATGAACAACACAGCATAAATGTAGTAGTAACCTTGACAATGTCTAGCAAGTAGGGTTGTCCCCTTACCTGGTTCCCAAGTGAAGGAACCACCTGATGAACAATCCATTGAGCATCCACAACTCCTATTTTCTCATGAGCCGGCTGAGTCAGAACAATCACAAAAAAAGGAAAAATATCAGAAAAGATAATGGCATAATTGGGTGCACAACTAATTGTTTAATCTTTTTACACATTTGTAAATGAGTCTCGTTGCAGAGATCCAATGAAAAAAATAAGTAAAACAAGATTAGTCATTAGTATCTGTGACAAGTCAAAAGGTGCATCTTACCTCTACACATTTCCTAAGTGCAAAATCAAGGCCCCATCCATGAACCAAGTCATTCTACAATAAGACAGTCTGGATGAGTACGAAAATTTGCAAAGACGATTAAGAAATAGTAAATGGTAACGGACAGCGGGGGGAATCAACTTTACCTGAATCATATGCCAGACACATCGCCATGCATCCCGAGAAAATACAGTTGCCATTATCTCTACAAATCTGGTCAGGAAAATTAAAATAAAATTTGAGAGACAGTTGTTAAAATACATTAATCAATAAAAAAAATATTGCATACGCTGCACATGGGGGCAAGCGAGGGTCAGAACACCAGCCTGGTCTTTCCTCTGTTTCTCTATAGAGAAAACCGGTAGGTATCCATTAATTAGTGGTTAGAAAAAAAAAACAATTGAGGAAGGTCTGAACTGGCAGACAACAATTTGACAATTACTTTTGCATTAAATGGTACTCAAAAAGCTTACTTATGGACTTCACGATCGCCTCTTCTCTTTGTCATTTTCCAAGTTAGACCATTGTTAGGCTCTAAACCAGGCTGTGAAATCTCTAGCCCATGCTTCTTGACTAATTTAATATACCTAAAATGAAAATAGCACCATTAAATGACCCTTTCATGAACGTTTTGGTTAACAAATCTTACTTACTCTTCAGCATTAAAATGCTCGACCCCAAGGTCTTCATCCCATATGAATATGTACTCGTATCGTGCCACAATATCAGGGTGCAAAAACCTTTTGGCATACCACCTAACATATAATAACAGGATTAAATTATGAAATAATTTATTAGATGCTATAAAGACACCAAATTTCTAGTCATGAAAAAAAATAACAAAGAATCATTCTCTTACCATTTCGTTTGTTTCCTGACACTTACATGAATAGCTCGTTTTGACCATTCAAATTCATCCCATTCAGAAGTTCGGCCATCATAATGGAATAACAATATTGTAAAATCTTCAGAAAACTGCAGGAAAAATAAAGCATCCTCAAATAATGCAATAAGCAAAAGGAAACAAAAAATAATTGGATATATGAGGTTCCCTAACTTGTCAACACTGTTAGAATTAGCCAACATAGTCAAAATCTAAAGCAAAAACCATTCCATTTGGATACATGACATCCTATAACTTATCAACAATATCAAAGTCAGCCAACATAACCAAGCAATGGTGAAATGCAAATTATGCTAAGAAAAATGGGACCTTCCAGACTACCGTAGCTCCTTAGCAATGGCAATTAAAATGGACCAAGTGAATCCTGACAGCTTGTCCATAAGTGTAAAAATCATGAAGGGCTCAAGAAAAGAAACAAGCTACAAGTCCTCTAACACATCTCCAGGAATGGTTACTAAAAATCACCAACATATATCAAGGTATAGATTATCTAATGCTCAAAACATTGAAATACATCTGGTTCACTGACTAGATTTGAGAAGCAATAGAATGTTGCTAGGCGAATCCCATGATTTACCTCCAAGTGGGGGGTTACCCCGGAGGGGCCGCCGAGGTGATAGTTTCATCTTTTTACTGCCTATAGTTAAAGGCAGCGTGGAAACAGTTGTTTCCTCATTCATTCTGCTTTTGAGGATCATTTGATTATAAGGTTATTTACAACGGGCATCATCCCATAGCTATACTGCAATTTAGCTTAAGGATGCCTAATCTACGTGTATGTAAATGCTGCATTAAACTGGATCAATGAATCTCAATTTGATAACTTCTCGCATCTCAATCAATGTTGCTTCCTCAGTTTTATTTGTAAAGACAATGCCTCCCTATTTGAAGCATAATTTATGTATTTCATTGTTTTAACTTTGAATCTGTTGATTTACACTTTTCCCTAGATGAACATATTCAACTGAAGTCCAGTTAGACCCCAGAAAAAGGGAACTCCAAAAATTAATTAAGCAAAGATGAAAATGTTAAAAGTAAACATGTGCAGTTTGTTATTGACAAACAATTAAAAGTCAGGCCTTCATCATTATCCTTTCTTCAATGTTTCCACCCATAGCAGCACATTCTACCAAAGTGATCAAAGTTCTACTTGTATACATTCAGTAACTCTAAATGAATCAAATGCTTGAAATAAATGTGCATTTTCTGTGAGTAAATTGACAAAGAAGATCCACAACGAATTCCTACATGGTAGTCTGAGATTATCCTTCGAATTACACTGATATGATATCTGTAGCAATTATGCCATGACCATTAGCATACAATAATTTTGAAACCAAACAATGATATGACTAATATACATACTGGATATAAGTAGCATCATTGCTGAACATAGCTAAACTGGGAAAATATGCCACTTGTACTTTAATTCTAAAAATCCGATTAGGTCATCTAATATCTTACCATGGTTTGAAAAATAATAATTAATACTTATTCAGAGTCTTCTAAGTAGAAACATTATTAAATAGATAACTATTTCACCTTTTTAACTGCAGCGTTGATATTATTTTTCTGATCATATCCAACAGTGAATGTCACAAGATACTTCTGCCGTATGGCCAAATCCTGTTCATTTTAGGCAAAGAATTACAACTTCATAAGACCATACCATATGAGGTAGCATCATAAAGAAGTTGGCAATAAGTTATCAAATTTATCTATACGTTGAAGGATCATGACAAATTCAGTAGATGCGCATGGGCTATTGTTTTGGTCTACCTTTATAAAATATACTCTTGATGCCTGAAACAGAATACAGGATATACAATGTTGGCGTATTGTATTGATCATTCAAATCCGGCCAAAAGATTCATGATTACATTGATGAATTGCTTCTTAACCAGTGACTATACTGACTATCAGCTATGCATCAAGAAACTATGGAGAAGATTCAAAAAAAAAAAAAAATCACATTTTTTTACAAATAATGCGCTTGCACAATAATTTTACAGATTAGTTAAGAATTTATAAAAATGCAAATTAAGGATTAGAAAAGAAAAGGGACACGCTACAGCAGGCATGCCCTCGGTTCCCTTAATTTGTCAAATATATACTTCATATATGCATATAAATATAGTTAACAAACAACCTACCTCATCTGGGTTTCCCCATAATCTGCGTAAATAAAAATCTGATTCAGGCACAACTATCTCAGGTGGTAATCTCTCTGCACCTTTGGGGTTTGTTGGAACATAAATCTGTATAAGAATCAATGAAGAAAATTATGCAATATGTTACAAATATCAAATCTCTTGGCTTGAACATAGTTTTTCATTGTTTCATCAACTAAGTAAATCAAACAGAAAAAAGAGTTTTTTCACTTTAAAAGATTCTGCCACCTATATGTGGATGATGAGACTACAGTGTAAAGTTAGGATGCATTTTATATGCAAAAAGTTATCAAGTCAGTGACAAATATAAATAATAAAGTAACGGTGTGGTAACTGATAATTAGAATTTAGCAACAGCCATGGAAAACAATATACTACACTAGGTAACATACTGAAGAAATAGTATGTAATCTCAGGATAGATGACTAGATAACTGTTAATTGTCAATGTAGTTTCTCATGTACCTCCTGAAGAACAAGAATTAATTATCAATACCATGTCACGCCACTCTAACTGGTGTTCTCTTAATATCCAAGTGATTTTATTTTTAGTTACTAAATCCAGCATTATCCATGTCGCAGGCTTAACAAACTACAAACCTTCAACTTGTAGTTTTCCATTATTGATTGACAAAAGACAATTGTCCATACAATTCCGCTACCTAATTTTTCCCTTTTTACTGAGACTCACAAGATTAGCTTGACATTACATAACTATCTAACGAATCAAAAAATATATAATACTGAAAAAGACTCAATAGATTAAAAAGATAGCAAATAAGAGTATAAGACCATCTAAAGAGCAACGGACCTTTAAAGCATCAGTAGAGTTTGATGTAGAGTTATTTCTCATCTTTGTCAAAGCATGGTTCAATAAAGTTTGGGTCGTGACGCCTGAGTTCCTATCTTCAATGTAAGATATAATGCCAGGAGGAAAGTGAAGCTGCCAAATTTGATGAGGAAAATATTTCATCTGATATTAGGACATAAGAATAAAAAAAAACTAACTAAGTTATTTGTTTTACCTTTGTTATACTGACTGTTGGAAAGGAAATGCCAATCAAGTATCCTAACACTACTCCGATGACAGTTGAAATAATAATCCTCATACTCTCATTTGATTTTCTAGGAAGGGCACTGCCAGTCAAAGAACAGGATATTATGTGAGCCATATTTGTGATTCTTTCATGCAAATGATGAAAAATCTGAAATAATGTGCTAGCTTAATTACCCGCGGCCACCAATTCCAAGTTTTGCCATATTTTTGTCTTTCAACTTCAACTGACATTAATTGGTTGGTAACATAATTATTATCTAGTAAACTGTTCTCATCACAGTTGACATACAATGAGCAACAGCCTATGAGAAAAACCAGGTGTTAGGAACAGTAGAAATTAATCAATGAGAAAACGTTTCAAAGTTTATACTTTATAGTGTTGCACATGTCAGCATCCAAGGTTGCAAAGGAAGCCATCAAAGAAAGCTATCTCTATTAGTTGAAATAGAAATACACTATTAAATACAATTTGTCTGATGTCTCACAACAGCAAAGCACTTGAGTAGCACAAAGTGTAAGAATAGTAAAGAAGCTCTGAATTGTAGAAATTAAAAGAAGCAAAAAAATAATCTATCTTCTCATTTAAACAAAAACAAAACAACTATTAAAGAAAAAAAATGGAACAAAAAGTTCACTTTGATTCAATAGAAAACCACATAATTAAAAAAGAAGTGCTATATAATCCGTTAATATAGCTATCGAAGATTTATTTGAAGCTAAAGATAATGCATGAAGAGGAAATAAAACATAATAGTTTAGAGACATTCACGTTGAAAAATGCATACATGGCGTATATTAGTTTAAAAAAGTTATTTGAATGGCGAATGAAGGCATACACTAATTCCTGGAAGTGAGATCTTCTCACAGGCCTCGGATTTCCATTTCTCTCCAAAACATAATTAAAAATTCTCTTATCGTCAAAGCCATGCAGTTAGGGTTGCATTTTTGACTGCTACCGAAGTGTTTGGAAGAACAGTAGTCAAAGAACGATCTTTCAAAACCTTTTGGTAGTAGAACCACTATTCATCTTTCACCCACGCAGAATCACATACAGACATACAATTGCGAGAAAAAAAAAAAATCCACAGCGGAATCGTTTTTATCCTCTCAATCACCAACAGCCTCAAAACGCACACAATTTACAGCCACGCTCGCTTAAAACAGAACGTAACGATATGAAGGAATAAAGTCGTTTTATAGAATCCAGAAAGGGCGAGGCAAAATTGAAAACCGAGAAGGATGCGAAGAGACAACCTGGAACAGATCGACAAAAGGCGGATCTGAAACCCTAGAGCCGCCAGGCGTGTCCCAAATCCACCGCCTTCAACTCGATCCGGCGATTCTTTTACAGAACAATGAAGATGGAAGAAGAATGAAGACGAGGGATTTGGGATCTGGTCGAGTGGTCGGTTGATTTAACTGCTGGGCAAATGATAAATAGAGAGATCAAAATTAGGCCGACAATATAAATAAATACTAAATACAAAAACAAAAAATAACTACAAGAAATTTCTACGAAAAAGAGAAACGGACTCTCTATTATAACTTTCAAATAAACTTTTAGACACTTCGTTATCGGCCACTTCCAGTTGTACCTTCTCATCTATTGAACATCAGAAGCGAACCCACGTTTAGGTGACGACTTGAGTAGGAATCTCTGCGCTCCGAGTTCAAATTGTTTGCCGGTTGACACCTCCCCAAACCTACCAATCAGACATCATTACTTCGCGATTTGAACGGGCCCACTAGGGATGGTCGAGGGACGGGTAGGCGTAGCACGCGTGACCTTGCCGTCAACGGCGCGAATGGTCGCCGCGGATTCGGGCGACGTGTCGAGATGCGAAACGAGCTAAGCCGGCCGGAATCTTGAGCCGACAAGGATTGTGCGCGCCTTGCTGGAAATGTGCGGTTCGTTTGGGTTCTTTTAGGAGTGGACCGGTTTATTTTGCAATCGATTCAGAATTTCCGAAATAAATTTGCAGAAAATGAAAATAAAACAATATTAAAATAATTTTGACCAATATGAACACATCTCTTTTCATATTGCATAATTGCACCACCCGAGTTTGGGTTCGCCGAATCAATTCGATCCGGTCCAATTTACGTTCATGGTTCACCTAACCAAATCGGCAATCCCGACTCACAAAACCCTTCTCTGCGCATCCCTCTCGCATTCTCCTCTCCCTCTCCCATGGCGGCTGGTGCACTGCGCCATCTCCTCCTCAAGAAAACCACTCCTCTCCCTACGCTCCGCCTTCTAGCCTCCTTCGACAATCACCTATTCCACGATCCTGGCCTCTTCAAAATCCCACCTCAAGCGCTTTCAATCCCTGACGCCCCCGCCGGCGTGGCGCCGCCGCCCTCCGTCTGCGCTCCTCTTCACGCTTACCCATCCTTTCCTCACTGCTTCCTTTCGGGCCCTATCTATGGTCCATTACCTTGCGGATCCGACGCCGAACTCGACGATGCACTTGCGAGGGACCCAGCGCCCATGTGGGCTGACAGCGTGAAGAAGAAGAGGAAAAAGAAGATGAACAAGCATAAGTTGAGGAAACGGAGAAAGCTCCTCCGTCGGAAGACGAAGGCGTAGGAGGTCGGGTTAGGGCTGAAGGTCGTTCTTTTCTCCTCTTCTGCGTTTTCGATTTGGTTGAATGTGGTTGATTTATTGATTCCTTCAGCATCGTAAGACGGGTAGGACAAGTGGTTCCTTGTTCACTAATCCATGCATCAAAAGCTCATGGGACTTCGTCTGTGCAATGTTTACCCGGAACACTGTTTCACCTGAAGGAAGAACCAGAGTTAATTATAGAAACGATATGCTGAAATTTTCTAATTTACCATGTTCTTTTGCTTCCATCTACTTCTTTACAATAAAATTCGTTAGAAACTGTTTGATTATCATTGATATACAACTGAGATTCTGTTTCTTTGCCATTTAGTAGGATTCCTTGTTTATGCATGCATATTTTTGCTATTGATGCAGCAGCTAATTGGGATTCTGGAGTTATAATTATAGACGAACTCTATTGCTTTGGATATATGTTCATTGAAATGCCATTTTAACCAGAAAGCCTTGCCTACTAAATTTTCTTCTGTTCTGGCCAGGTAATTAAATCTTAGAAACATATGATTGTAAATTTTTAGTCTTTGTAGGAAGCATCACTTTTAACTCCATCTTAATGTACATTGGAAGCTTCTGTCAAGTATGAGCAACATTCAACAGGAATATTACTTGCAACTGAAGCTATAAACCACTCAAAAAATTCAGTTCTTTGAAGATCCAATGTTAAGTGATTTGCAAATTATCTTACAAGATTCTACCAACTTAGAGAAGCTATCAAGTAAATTGAAATATGTGAGAATTGATTTAGAGCTAGAATCTGAGAGCATATGAATTTGAGTATAGAAAGGAGACATTTCCAGTAAAACTGATCTGCTTATCCATGATTAGAAGCATGAAAGGAGGTCTGAAGGAGAGGAGGGTAATCAATCTGATTATCTAAGAAGGAGTCAGAGCATTTGGTTGTTTAGTATACCATATTGACATTGTTCATGTAAGTTTGATGGATAATATGAATTTCCAGTTGGGAATTAAAGTACGTATACTTGTGAACTTAACGTTTTGTAGTTGGGATGAATGTCAGTTGAGAGCTGTTAAATAACTGTTAATGGGGTTCTCTTGGCCTCTTGTAATAAGTTTCTAACTGTGCCCCTTGTGAAGTGCTTACAGCCCTTGCGAAGGGTCACCATTAATTACCCTTCCCCCTCGCAAGGAGACAGCCGACTTTTCCTTCTAATGAATAGCTAATCACAATATCTACCTCCCTTGCTTCTCTTGAACTTCTCCCAGCCACACCATAGGGAGATATAATGCCTTTGTTCGGAACAAGCAAACCCAGGTTTCTTTTATCATATTTGGGATATCTTGATACTTGCCCGCGTGGAACAAACAAACAACTGTTTTTCCTAGTTTGTTTTAGCAACTAGCAGTTGCAATTTTCATCCGAGAAGAACCAGATTTGGACGATAAAGAGATTCCCTTCTTTTTTGCCTCCTGTTGGTGGGTGATGTGTTAATGCATTGTCCTTGTAAACAAAGAA
>JBAMIE010201668.1:0-11015 GCA_037177295.1 Kaempferia parviflora
AGCTCCCGCGTCCCTCAGATGCGCTGAGCCCGTCGGCTCTTTCCCCGTGCCATCCTTCTCGGCCGCTGCATCTTTCGCTCGACTTCTTGTGTTCCTAAGCTCCTGCACACTTGGACACACGAATCAGAAACATACAGGATCTAACTTAACTTAGTTGGTCACATCAAAACCACCTAGGGGACCAACACATTTAGACCTTCTGGTATGCTGGGCCAATCGGGCGGGCCTACGCCGCTAGTCGACATCATCTGCAGTGCTAGCCGTTCCTGCTGACTGCACCAGGGCTCCATGTTGACCTCTCGGTATGCTGGCCGACCGGGCGGGCCGGACGGGCTTACGCTGCTAGGTCGACCTCGTCCACTAGGTCAACATCATCTGCAGTGCTGGCCGTTCTTGTTGACTACGCCTGAGCTCCACGTGGACCATTCGGCCTTACCGTATCACAAGCTTCCCCCTCAAGTCTGGTCGAAGGAGGCTACAGGTCCGACTGACTGGACCATGTTTGTTCGCCATTCCCCCTCAAGGGCCGTCCGGACGGGCGAGTGTGCCTTGGGAACTGCCGCGACGCTTAAGCTCGTGCGATCAATGTCACGTCGAGTACATCTAGTCCTGACTCGTAACTCGTGTGAAAGTAGCATTCATTGGTGCTGCATGACAATTTCATAAATCCTTCAGTGGGTAATTTAACAGTTGATCTTTTAGACGGCATACATGAATTTCAAGAGTTTACATCTTTTAATGGTTTCCTTACTTTCATAGGTGGTCTATTGAGCCGTGCCCGAGTCTTATGCTGCTTTTCAGTTAAAAATCAAACTTACAGTTCAATCTGTCAGTAATTAAGTATTTTTTTCACATCTTGACAAGAAATCTTTTATTCTTTAACACCAAAGTGCCATCATAGCAAGAAATCTTTAATCCTTACATTTCTTCAATTCTCACATTTCCGTCACAACACATAACAAGAAATCTTCTATTCTTTCAGAAAAAAAAAAAAAATGCCATTGTAACATTTTCATTGCTAACATTTAATTTCCATCTAAAGGCATGCATGTTTTTTTTAAATGTGTTTTCCCACTTTATTTCATATTCTCTAGATCTTTGAGTATTCTTCCTTTCCATGTTGCTCTTCATAGGCACAAAATGAAGACTTTTCTGCTGTTTTCAATCTGGAGGATTACAAAGGTATGTTTTTGCTCTTTGATGCCTTTCTTTCTCAATTTAGTTTATTATACTGTTTCTTTAATTATGCAATTAGTTGGTGAATCTTTTATTAATGATGCTCATTTGTGAAACATTTTCTATGTTGGTAATGAATTTTCTTTTCTTCTTTTTTATATTTTCTTTATTGGGCAAAAATAAAAGGGGCGGCCCATTTTATCAGTATCATCAAAGAGCGCCTCTTTCTAATTTTTAATCAAAAGGGTGCCCCACTAGCCCCTCCCTTGTCGTAAAATGACACAGCTACCCTCCAGTATTCTGTTTGATATTATTAACTCCTATCACATGTATTAAATCCTGAATCGATCCCATCAAGAACATGACATTCACATTGTAGCAATTACGATTTCGTAGCCTACAATTCATAACTGCTACAACATGAATGTTGAACAAGACAAGTTTGTGTTGTAGCAGTTATAAAATCGTAGCTGCTACAACGTGAATGTTGTTTAATACGATAAGTCTTTGTTGTAACAGTTATGAAACCGTAATAGTTATAATGTGAATGTTGTTGAACATGTCAAATCTGTCTGACAGTTCAAGATTTAATGCATGTGGTAGAAAATAATAATGTCAAACACTGTACTACAGCCCTGTCATTTTACAGGGACGTTGGTGGAGCAGGTCCTTTTGATTAAAATACCTTCATGATTCCAAAACAAAAGGGGCATTCCTTTGATTTTTACCCTTCTTTATTATATAACTTGTAGGCCATACGTTGGCCCTATCCTGGTGTAATTCGTCAATTTTCCAAACTTAGATGCTAGGTAAATCAGAGTCATATGATTCAAGATTTATATCATGCAATACAATATGATTTACTTATAAAACAACAAGGTCTTTTACATATGAGCTGAAAATGAAAAGGAGTGATGATTTGGTTCGATTTAATATGAATATTATCTTATATCATTTTTAAAAAAAAATAAGAAAGAAACTAATAACTTAAATCTAACCAAGTAAATTTAACTAAGAAAATTTTAAATTAAACTCAACATATTGGAAATTCAACCAAAATCAATAAAAAGGAAAGAAAGTTATTAAGGTGATATATGAGAAAAGTATGTAGGTCAAAGAAAATGGAGCCTTAAAGTCAATGAAATGATGATATGTTTTCACATAGAGACACATAATTAAGGTGGACTAGACACCTAATAATAATTGAGAAAAATAAGTCTTACTACATTAATACACAATGAGAATAAGGTTGAAACTGATTATGATTTAAAAGTCAATCTCGTATCAGAAGTTTATCTTCTATACCAAAATCAATAAAAAGGAAACAAAGTATGAATTTTGTTATATGAAAGAAGTATAAAGGTCAAAGAAAGTGGAACCTTAAAGTCAATGAAATGATGGTACTGCGAAAGAATTTTTTTTCTTTCATGACAATTGATAATAATTAAGGTGGACTAGACACCTAATAATAATTGAGAAAAATTAGTCTTATCACTTTAATACACAATGAGAATAAGGTTAACACTGAACGTGATTTAAAAGCCAATGTCATATCAGAACTTATCTTCTATTGGATAATGATTTCTCTCTCAAAAACATTTGTTAACTAAAGTTCATATAGTTCATTTGGTTTTAATTTTTGATGGAATGTGATAAACAATAATTTATATATTATATGAACCTATATATCTTTATTATACATCAAAAAATCAACTTACTTGATCTATAGTATTAATACTATTAGGCTATTAAATATAATATTATATTATTTTACATATTTTTTTCAATCTTTTAAATACATTTCATGATTCAATATAATTCACAATACAAAATAATTATTGGTCATTCAAAAATATGAACATTTTGGAGAAAGATGACTTCTTAAATAGAGGGTAACTTTATTTTCCCCCACATTAATAGAGGATGAAGGAGATCAAAGAAAACTTAGTTAGCAACAATAAAATGCTATAAAATTTATTTAAATACTAGCGATCCCGCACACGCGTTGCGTGTGTATTATATTACGCATAAATACATATAAATTTTATAACCATATAGTTTGAAATTATATTATAACAACTATTTTTGTAAGGGTGCACTAAGCACATGTAATAGTGCAATGCATGGGCGACGCGTAAATTAGTGCTTCAAACTCATGTAATTAGTGCACTAAACTCATGTAATAGTGCAATGCATGTGTGCCCATGCCTTGCGATGCATGAGCGACGCTCGAGAACATCAGCAAGAATTCTCCTTCATAAAAAATTAATTTAATTTTTTATATCAAATATTAAACTGATAATAACATATGCTACACTTGATCTTGACCAAAAGGCCAAGAAGTGTTCGTTTTTTAATGTTATCGACCGAAGGTATTTATTGAAACTTCTCCGCTAACAATATTGTCAATCCTAAGATGTGGGACTAAAGAAAATTATGATAGTGTATAATGCATAAATACTTATTAATCAGAAAAATTCTTAATAATACGTCGTAGCTGAGTCTCGAACTCTAGATCCCTGATTGATTAATGAAAAAATTTACAATAATACGCCGCAGCTGAGTCTCGAACTCTAGATCAATGATTAATTAATGAGAAAAAATCTCAATAATACGTCGCAGCTGAGTCTCGAACTCTAGATCCCTAATTAAAATTACTAATAGATCTTAAGATTTCAAAAAAATAAAAGGGTTATTAACGTAATTTCGGAGGCTTCACCAAATTAATTAGAAATCAGTTAGTATTAGGGCCAGATTCTTAATAATATAGTATAGATAGTATAGATTAAGTAAGGTTTGTAAACTTCATCCTTAATGTATTCAAATTTATTTATTAATTGAATGATTTAAAATAGCAAGCTCAGACATCTTTCATGAATGAATATTATTTCTCACCCATGATTTATGTTGAAGATTAAAGGGTGGAGACTATTATGATATCACGAATAATTTACCAGGAAGATGAAAACCGGGGTCAAAGCAAAGGAGACAATGATCAATTACGGAAATAGTAGCCATCACTCATGATTCTTATTACCAATTATCTGAATATTGAATTAATGAAAGGCATCACAAAAGTATGGTGAGTGACTATTTGGAAAACTAAAAAAAATATCAATTCTTAAACACGTCAGGATTACCATGGTGGATTAAAAATAAAGGTTTAGACCCCAACAAAAAATGTATTAATGGAAAAATTGGTCAATCTATAAATCATAAATGGAAGGCAGGATATGTAATCACAATGAATGACATGTAGGTTATGTGATCACTTGTGCTGCTATTTTAAATCATGTGGTGAATGACATGCATGTGATGTGATCGCCTGCGTATACTATTTCAAATCATGTGATGAATGGCTGGACAGTGATCTGATTGTTGCGCTTGCCATTTCCGTCTATGATCATTGCATCCTTCGTATTTAATCTCACTCAAACTTTAATACCCATTCCCTGTACTACCGTAGTTCAAGCATAGGTCCAATTCAATTAATACTTTCTTTTAATCTCACTCAGACTTTAAAGTCTTTAATTTAGCAGCCTAGTTCTTGCTTTTACATACTATTGCTGCATTCAATTGTACGTTTCAAAATTCTTGACCTACTTGTTCTCAGCTTGGTCCCTAATTGCTTGCTAGATGTTGAAGAAAAATTATATATATGTGAGTTGAACCGTGAGATGGACAATGAGATTATACTGAGCAATAATGCACTTGGATAGGGTTCAGTTCATGGAGAGTAACGAGATTATAATAGGGAAATGGACAAAGAAAGTTGGTTAGCTTTGTGTTGCCACTGCCATGCCTATGCATAATCCTGACACATTCTGAATTATATTGTATATTAAGTAAGGTTTCTAAACTTCATTTTTAATGTATTCAAATTTATTTAATAATCACATGATTTGAAATAGCCGTTGCATGCTAACACACCACGTGTCTGTCATGAATAAACATTATTTCTCACCCATGATTTATGTTGAATACAAAAGGGTGGGTGGAGATCATACATACATGATATCACTATTAATTCTCACTAATAACTTACGAGGAAGATGAAGGCCGGGACAGAGGCAAAGGAGAGAATGATCAATTACAGAAATAGATCTCCATCACCCATGATTCTTATCACCAATTATTTCAATGTTGAATGAAAATAATTTTGATATTGACTGCGTCATTTGCACATCACATAATGACAGTCAGACATGTGTTAATTTTTTATTTGACCATTCCGTATGTGAATATCACACATACCATATTGAAATATATTGAATCATACTGATTTATCGGTATATTAAAAATTTATATATGGTATTATATCATACTAAAAATTTTAATATCGGTATAAGATTTAGTATTGGTATATCGCATATACGGTACCAATATCTAAATTTTAATATAAATGATATAAAATTCATAATGAAAATTTGATATATCAAAATTTTAATAAGGTATTAATATGATTTTTTTTATTATTAGGATGAGTTGAGAATTCATAATACTGGCACACGTCCATTTCAATGAAGCTCATGGGGAGCATAATGATCACTTCCATTAAGCTTCTGTTTAAACACAACCATTTTTATTTTGAGGGTGTTTTTAATTCCGCATGTTTCTATAGCATTTTACTAAGGTTAAAATATTTCCACGTCTACTTTTTTCACCTGAATAAAATATTTTCACATCTTACTCAATTCTACCGTGTATTGTCTTATATCGGGCATGTGCGTACAAGAGAACAACTCAGAGACTCGATAAGAGCAATTCTACAGTGTATTGTCTTATGTCGGGCATGTGCGTACAAGAGAACAACTCAGAGACGCAATAAGAGTTGCATTCATCACGTTCCTTTTTAGTCCAGCAGTGTTGACGCGACAGTGAGACGCTAATCCAAGTATGACTGAGAACAGCCCTTGCGTATTATAAATTATTAGTCAGGTATGGACAAGGCCTAAAGATATGGGCGTGAAGCAGTCCAGCCAATGCCAAATTGCCAGGTCCCTAGGCGAGAGTTGGAGACCAGCACATAGCAGGCTCCACCACAAAGGGCCTGTGTGTTCAATGAAATCATGAATGTCCCAAACGAGTGTGGCCAGAAAGTGTCCCTGTGAGTGTCTATGGCAAATGATGATGATTTCCCAGCCACATTGGGCTTCGATTGGACCACTGCGTCGCACCACATGAAAGTAGCTGGACAACCAGTATTGATTGGACGAATCATTATTAGTCATGCCACCATGCTCCTCTAACTTCAGTTGCTAGAATCCGCCGTCTCATGAATGCAGAGGACTCTTCATCATAAGTCAATTGACTGTTGTTAGAATCTAAGTATATCACAAATCAAAATTTACTCAATGCACATTGTTCCGAAAATGCACATTGTTCCAAAAAAGAACGACGTGGATGATCGAAGATGATAAAATAATTAAGGTGGATGACAGTAGAAAAGGTGACGTATGCCCTATAAGATTAACACAAATGTTAAAGGGGAGACACCGGGGAGAATTCTATATTACGTGAATTCAAGAGATTCTGAAGAAGATTACCTAATTTTTCCTATATCTTATATATCCTTCCTTGAGGTAAATAACTATTCTCTCATTTATGAACATGTGTTTAGGCGTTACCACTTTAATCGTCATTAAGTTTTCCACTTATGAACGTGCGTTTAGACGTTACAACCTTAATCGTCATTCGATTACCATAATCGTGGCATAACGGTTCCCTCCTTTGCCATTAATATTCGCCAAAATTTGTGGGGAAAGCATAAGATTATATTCATAGACCTTTCCTAAAATGGTCTCGAGTCTATGCCTCTGAAGCGGCCTTGGCTGCTACCTGTCCAAGGTGGTCTCAGGTTCATGTGTTCGAGGCGGCCTCGGCTACTACATGTCCGATGTGATCTCGGTTCTAGGTGCCCGAGGTGGCCTCGGCTGCTAACTGTCCGAGGTGGCCTCGGCTGCTACATGTCTGAGGTGATCTCGGATCTAGGTGCCCGAGGTGGCCTCGGCTGCTAACTGTCCGAGGTGGGTCTATGTGTCTGAGGTGGCCTCGGTTGTTACTCGTCCGAGGTGATCTCGGATCAATGTGCCCGAGAGGACCTCGGCTGCTACTCGTCCGAGATGGATTCGAGTCTTGTCGCCCTACTTTATTGGACATCTTCTGAGAACAGACCATACCAACTGTTCCTCACCTTTTATCACCCGAATCGCACATTAAACTTGTTAACATTGTTTGACATTCACAGGCTTGACATCACCGTACTTACTATGCGTCATCAAAGCTAAAAAAAGAAGATATATTTAGCACCTGGATCATAACTGCACCGTGCAAATCCAGAAAAATATTATTATTACTATTTTGCCTTTGTACCAGAAGAAGAAGAATCTGCTTTTGTGGAAGGATCCACTAACCAGCACATGCTCTTGAAATGATTGATCTTTATTGTCCAAGCATCTGTCTGTTTGTGTATATTTGATGCGTGAAGAAAGGCATCTCACCACAACCAACCAAGATTTCAACATGGGTACTTTACCTTTTATGATGATATTTACTCAAGTAAATCATAAAAGGAGGAATGATTGAACTCATCCCGATTGAGGGGATCCAATCATATTGAATGGGCTATCTATCACCCTAATTGTGAAATGTAGGCTCTTTCTTTCACCTCAAATAACAATAACAATCATTCATTCGTTCATTATTTTTCATGGATCTGAATGAAACCCTCTATCGAGATAACATATACACACAAAGAATAAGAGTAATAGAGCAGAAGGAAATGTTGTTTTAGAGGATCTCACCAGAAATTGAAACAGCTACAAAAGCATAATCACACACAATGTTGCTTCCAAGCCAGGGATTTTTGCCTTTTCTCCTTCCATGGCAATCCGCCAGGTGCTCAGAACAGCTCCCAGTCGAATCTCGGATGAGGAGCAGTGGCGGCGGCATGCAATCCGCCAGGTGCTCAGAACAGCTCCCAGTCGAATCTCGGACGAGGAGCAGTGGCGGCGACAGTAGAGGTGGATGGCATGAATAGAGAATCAAATGTCTCCCAGTTGGTTGTTACCACTACCTTCTTTTGCTGGAGTTGCTGCTGATACTGAGTATGAATTGGATGTTGCTGCTGCTGCAAGTTCCCATTTTGATGGATTTGATGTTGATTTTGAGTTTGAACCTGATGCTGTGGCTGATGGTTCTGTTGTTGTGCCTTTGCATCCTTGATCTTGATCATGATCATGTCCAGTGTCTCCACGTACTTCTGCACTCTCTCGATCTGATCCAAGCAGAGAAAGAAGTCAAAGTTTGATACGATCATTGACTGTTTAAGGGAAGAATTGATCTTACCTGCAATCTCCTCTGCAACTTGGCATCATCTTCAGCAATAATGGAGTCCAATTTGATCAGCTCATTCATCAGCAATTCGATGAGATTGGCCACGTCGTTCTCCATTACTCTCCCACCTTTGCTCAAAATCGTGTCCAACGCCGATACCTGATAAATTATTGAGAAAAAGATCGAATCTTGGAGGGAAAGAAGTAGATGAGGGCTGCGGCGGCTGGCGGTGGGAGATTATTACCTTGGAGGCGAGGCGGTCGACCTCGAGGCTGATGTCGGAGATGGACTTGGCGGCTTTCTCCATTTTTTTCGTCTTGCGCATCTCGAGCAAGCGCTTGGCCTGCGCCGTTGGGTCTTCGAGCAGCAGCACCTTCGACTTGTCCTTCACGCCGGCGATATCCAGGAACGCCGACGAGTCCCGTTCCTTGTCCTTGTACACCAGCTTCATGTCGAGCGGGTGGAGACCAGTCTCCGACGAGAGAACCTTCTTCAGTTCGCCTGCCACATCACCGGAAAAACTCTCTCATTCAATTCATCGAACACCTTGCCGACGAATCGAACAGAAGAATAACGAATATGGAATTCTTACCGAAGGTCGCCTGGGAACTGATGTAGATCTCGTGAGACGCGACGCCGTATTTGACCTTGAGGCGGACGGTGGGCACCGGATCCGCACCGCCGGCATCGGCGTCGGAATCGCGCTTCTGGACCAGCATCCCACACGGCCTGACCTCCCACTCCGCAGCCTTCTTATCTGGAGACTCCTTTACGGAAGCAAACGCCGCCGCCGCCTCCCCGCCCTCCGCTCTCCTTGACCGCATTCTCAGATCTCTCCTCCGAAATTCCCAAATGGAAAAATCCAACCGACAAGATATCGCCTCTAATTCAAAATAAAAACTAAGAACAAATCGAAGAACAGCAGAAGAAAGATTTCTTTTTTGCTTCCCCAAACTCCGACCGATTTCTTCCTCTTCCGGGAAAGAAGAACAAATCGGATTGTAAATCGGAGAAATCAAATGAACAAATAGTACACGATATCAAGAACAAACAACACGAACAAACAATGCGAACAAAATTTACAGCAAAAAAAAAATATTAAAAAAAAACAACAAAAATCTTCTCCTTCGCTCTTCTCGACTCAAAACTGACCTCGAAGAAGAACAGTGAGAGAGTTCAGAAATAAAACAACTCTGATATAAAACTCAATCGCTACGTAACAACTGTTATAATCACCCATCACAGCATGTTTGCTTAATTGCTTTCGGCAATTTACCGATATGTTATTAATAAACCGGCTCAGACAGCAGCACGACACCGCGACAGCGGCATTATTTAGCGGGACCCGCCCGTTTTATTCATCCTAACTAACATTTCTCGTAGTTAATTTTTAAGATTACCCAGGAGAACACCTGCGTCGTGATTGTGGAACAGCAGGGGCTAAGGTTGTTGGTAGATTTTCCTCGGTCTGCTATGTCGGCAAGACGAGCGGGGGACCACAAACCACCGACAGTGATTAATAGCCGTCCGATCTTCCACCACGTGGTCCACGAAAGCGATGGCTCACCGTACGACGACGTAGATGATTAAGATATAATTAACAGGCGAAGACCGGTATAACGACACGTGGTTTAAGGCAAATTGAAAGTTAATACTCACATGATTAACGAATTTGATGAAGCACGCCACAGACTTATTAAATAATTGTAAAAGAGGCACGAAATAGAGTATCTATTTAGTACAATATGTGTAGGTATCGAAAATGTACAAATCCATGGGTAATGTCATTGGCATTATTATTATTTAATCCAAATATCTGAGCTTATCTAGGCCCTCAGCTTAACTAGTGTAGGTCTGTAGGAGGTGGATGACTTTCCTCTGGTTCAATTATAAAATAAATTTGAAAGTACGAGTAACTCTTTATCGGTATTTGGAAGAAAATGTTTTTGAAAATGTCTACACTGCCCTAATTAAAATTCAAATCATGGGTATTTGGTTATGTTTTTGAAAACCTAGTTGTTGCACCGTGCTTAAGGGTGTTGATCATGTCTGGAACCATTGGATGATATTGGGACTTATGTACCGGTTAGAGAGGGTAAATAAATAGACATCCCAAACGTCACTTCTTCCTACGTTGTTAGTGTACGCAACGGAATATAAAACAAAACTAACAAATAAGAAAGCGACAAACCGATTTACGTGGTTCGGAGATTAGGACTCCTACTCCACAGCATGTCCGTAAGGTGAACGAATCCTATATCCTTCGATGGATCAATCCCCGGAAATTCAGCTAGCTCGTGCCGCTCCTTCTCAGTGGAGAAACCTCTCAACAACCTTTCCGAGACCTCTCGGAAGCGCTTGGAATGTTTTTGAGCTTGGAGACTCTAATTAGTGTTAACCACCTCTAACTATCGTCAACCTTCATAAGAATCCCGAGCTCTCTTAAATAGAGCTCGGGTGAAATCCAAGCTATTTTTCCACCACCAGCCGACTGCTAGGTTTAG
>JBAMIE010201685.1:0-11014 GCA_037177295.1 Kaempferia parviflora
AACCCCTGTGATGGGTTTGTAGTAGTCCCCCCCCCCCCCCCCCCTCTCTCGATCGAGAATGTCGAATACTAGGCACTAGAGGTAGGTGATTATTTTCAAGATTGGCTGAAAAAATAATATTGGGAAGTGGGATAGAAATGTCCCAAAATTATCTTTTACCTCACTTGTCTCCGCCTGAACAGAATTTTTGGTAAAATAGGGTTTTGTTTCTAAAAAAAGACACATCCATACCCCCTTTTTGTTTGATGAATAACCCAAGAATACACATTTTATAGCACGTGGTTCAAGGTTTGAACAAATTGACATGGAACATGAGCATAGACGGTACATCTGACAACTTTGACAGATAAATCAGAAAATAATCTAATTTCAGGAAAAAAAAATTTAAGATAATCAAGAGGTGTTTTGTATTCTAACACCTTAGTAGGCATCCTATTTATCAAATAAGAGGCGGCTAAAATTACTTCACTCCGTAAATACTTAGGGACATTTATATATAACATTATGGCACGTGCTACATCAAGTAAATGTTTTTTTTTTCTGCAATGTCATTTTGTTGAGAGGTATCCCGGCAAGTAGATTGATGAAAAATATCTTTTTCATTCAAAAAATCACCCAAGTGTTCATTAAAATATTTTGTTCCATTGTCAGAATGTAAAATACAAATTTTGAATTGAAATTGGTTTTCAAAATTTTTGAACAAATTTCTCACTTCAGATTTTTTATCCATAAATCCAACTTTTATTGTCATCAAATGTTAAAAACCATTTTTTTAGAGAAAGAGTAGTAATTTTAGATGACGTCTGGTAATTTTTTGGCAAATAAGTTGAACAATGAAATTTTATAAAAAAAAAACAAGTTTCACAATGTAAAGAAGAACCATCAATGCCTTTAAATAATTCTAGAAATAAGGTTTTTAGATAAGGAAAACTTGGATATCCTAGTCTATAGCGCCATAGCATTATTTTTCTCAAACTGAGTTTAAATTGAAACTATTAAAGCTTTGAGCTTTTTTATTACTAACATGTATTTCATCCAAATAGTAAAGACCTTCAATCATTCTAGCACACCCAATTATCATCCCCGAGTTCTGGTCCTGAAATTCACAATGTGATTCAAGAAATATAATACGACAATTAGAATCTTTAGATAGTTTACTCACGGACAAAAGGTTGCAAGCTAATTTTGGAACATGAAGAACAGAATTGAGATTGATTTTTCCAGTCAGTCTAACAAGTCATTTTCCTGCAATAGGTGAAAAACTACCATCAGCGATTCTAATTTTCTCATTTCCAGAAAAGGGGAATAAGTATCAAATAAGTGAGAGCAACTAGACATGTGGCCTATGGCTCCAAAATCTATGATCCAGGGAGAGGAGTTTGAATAGGAGAGAAGAGAAGTTTGATCGCTGCCTGTTTGTACCAAAGAAATGCTAGGAATACCAGATGAGAAGTTGGATTTTATTAGCATCAAGAGTTGGTCCATCTGCTCTTTATTGAAGGGACCTGATTCGGCTTCATTGGCGGTAGGAATTCCACGATTCTTCTCTCCTTGCTTGCTGCTTTTCCAATTGGCAGGTTTGCCATGAATTTTCCAACATATTTCACGTGAATGGTGAGGCTTGTTGCAGAAATCGCACCAAACCCGCGGCTTATCATCATACCTGCGCTGGTAATTTGCAGCCTTGTAGGCAGTATCAGTACATAAGGCAAAATTTTCAATTGACTCACTCACACTCCTTTTTTCGAGCATGACACTCCTTCGGCTTTCTTCTCTTCTGATTTCGGCAAATACTTCACTAATGGATGGGAGAGGAGGTCTCCCAATAATCCTTCCTCCTACTTCATAAAGTTCAATGTTGAGACCAGCAAGAAATTTATAAATACGGCCGTCTACCATGGTTTTCTTGTGGTGGTTGCAGTCACCGGTAGATTTCCATTCGTATGTGCCGAAGAGGTCAAGATCCTGCCACAACCTTTTTAATGAATTGAAGTATTTAGTGACGGAATCATCTTCTTGACGAATTTACCCCAACTTTAAAGTCAATTCAAAAACCTAAGATTGGTTACCCAGGTCAGAATTCATCTGACTAACATTATCCCCCAACTCTTTTGCGGCAGGATAGCACATGTAATTGATACTTATATCCTCCTCATAGAGTTGACTAGCCATGTCATAACCATGGAGTTTTCAGTATCCCATGTGGCATATAGCGGATCATTAACAGCGGAGCCTTCTTGTCACTCGTGATATAATCGATTTTTCCTTGCCCACAAATATACATTCGGACGGATTGTGACCACTAGAGGAAGTTGTCACCATTCAGGCAGATAGCGGTGATTTGGACCGAATGAGAGTTCAAATGATGTTGCGAGACGGTGGCAGGGATTGTAGCGGTTTCGGACGTGACTTCTGACATGGCTACTACAATTTAAACACTGCTCTGGTACCAACTCGGAAAATATGAGGGAAAAATGATTTATTTCTCACACATATGAATTGTTACAAGGCTCTCCTGTTTTACGAGAATTTACAATAGAAAGGAAACTAAATAAATCTAATAAGGAAACTAATCAAAGCCAATATTTGACAGATTATCCTTTTTTATTTTTTTCTGATTTGTATATCCTTTGCAATCTATATTCTATAAGAAATGATCATGGAATATTCTACAATTATAACTAAATCAAGAACTTTAATAACAAAATTTCCAACAAATGATAAACCAACATAACATTACATTGGAAAAAAACATCCATAATGTTGACAAATCAGAGAAAGAGTTAAATTCAGTTGAACTCTGATACTTCAAAAACACCTCTTCTTGAAAATCTTGGCACATCGCAAACAATATTTTAAGATCTTAGAACTTTCTATTGAACATTGATATAGGTTCAAATGGTATATTTGTATCAGTATCCAGGAGTTCATAGCCTTGTGTTTGTACCAAGATGTAGAGTTGACAAAAGTTGTAAATTAGTGCTTGTTTGTAACTTATGTTTGCATCAATTTTAATTTTACATTTTTACATCAGTTTTGCAGTTTTCAGGTTTTCAATTTGCAGTTTACATCTTAAGCTGTTGTTGCGTTTCTGTTTGTCTTCCCTTTCAGCAGTAGCATTCTAAGTAAATGGATTTGGAGTCCTTTTCCATCTCCTCTCCATTACCTCCAACTACACATAACCATAGATACGGACTTCTTGATATTTAAGCATGCCTAAGAATCTCATTTAACAATCAAGACAAAACAGGTGTTAGTTCTGGCCTCCCAGTCCTTTCCTCCTCTAGCACGTCTTCTTTTAACATTAATATATAAATATATTGATTGGCTCATTTCCTAACAACTCAAATTTTTGGGAATGATTATAGCATCAGAGCACAGCAAGAGGTCTTAGGTTTAAGTCCTGACTGTTCAATTCAAGTTCAAAGCATTCGAGTCAAGTATACACTATACACGAACATGAAAGGAGGAATAATAATAAATAAATAGAAATATGTTGAGGGACATGTGGATATCATGTCATCTACAATTACTCATGTTAATTAACAAAAGCAATTTATGCAAGAGAATATCTTCATGTTGTCATGAGCGATACATTGAAAAAGATTCTAAGGTTTCCTCATATAATGAAATCATTTTTAACATACACATGGCATGGATTTTAAAGCAGATTCAAAGTATAAAAGATAAAATTCTAGTATGATACACTGCAAAATCTTACATAAATGCTTCACTGGAATAGTGTTCGATGACATTGTATTAAATGAACTGTTTTAAAATTATAAAGCAATCAGCTTGAATATTTTGGGGCACTTGATCAATTGATTATTTTTATATTTCAAAATCGCATAAGTTTAACATGAATCAGACATGGAAACTGCATCACTATTGTTACAAGGAAAAAAAAACTTTAAACCTATGCAAGAAATGACCTCATTTGAGGTGAACCATGAGTTCTTGGGCCGCTCTTCTAGGTGATGGAAACCATGAAACAGGAACACAGACGAAAATCCCTGCAATGCCCTTCATAGTGGTTTTGATGTAAAAAATCATGATAAACAAATTGTAAGATAATAAATCAGTGTAACCAACAAGAAACCAAAGATAATACTTGGCATACATGCAAAGACTACCTGTGAGGCAAAAGGCAAATATCTATGATCCCATCAGAACAACCTTTATTGGAAAAGACGACAGAAGATAGGTGGATGTCCGGAGATGATGATGTAAATATGTAATGCTCATATCAATCAAGATAATCTATTCCAACACACATGGGCAGCTATGACAAACAATGGCTCAGTAACAATGAATTAAGGATGTCCAAAGTTTGTGACCAGATTATGCAATATGTATGTCTATCCTACCGACACAGCAAGCTGATAGGATTAGGAAAACTTCTGAGAAGCCAATTCGAAAGCAAAAGGATAGAAAATAGGAGTAAAATGCATCATTGCGTATGGATACTGAAGGATTCAGGATCTAATGAACCTAATTGCTGGAAATAAACATTTTAGGTAGACAGAAAATAGTTAGGATTTAGGAAATAAGAAAGCATAAACATAAAAAATAAAAAACTGTGGCCCTTATAAGGATTGCATGCAATACCGTAAAAGCCAAAGAAGTGCGTCATGTGAATTCAAAGTAGAACCACCTAATATCCTGAAAAGACAAGGAATTTCAATCTTTATCTAAGCAAATAAGCTACTTAAGTATCACAAAAGGAAGTCAAAAGAAAAATATAAAACATAACATCTTTAAAAAAAACTTAGATAAGATAGAAGGAAAGAAAGGTGCAACTACAGTCCTAGCAGATGTGAAGTAGAGGTTCCTAGTATATTTTTTTTATGAGAAAGATGGTTGTGCAATCTATAAGTCATGCTTATGAAAAAGGTGGTCGAATAAGCAAGATGCGAATCAGATTGGAATGATATAATCTATTTAGCTCCCAATCAACATGGAGTCAGATTCTTGTACTTGACCCCAATATACAGCAAACCTTAGAGGAGAAAAAGGTGGCATTGAGTTTTTTATTTAGATTTATTCCATAATATAGAAATTTGGAAGTTTGCAAAAATTGCAAAGTAATCCAGTTAATATAATTAAAATAGTATATGTTTACAAATGAAATGACAAAAATGGAATCTTTGCTCTATGATTTAAATATCACTCTATTCATTTGTTCCTAACAATGTTCTGATGAATTTAATCTTATTGAATGATTCACAGTATTGGTCCTTACACTATAATATTAACTCTTACAACGCAACAAGAAATGAATAATCTCCAGATGATAAAATGCTCTATGGATTTCTGTACATGTGGCATTAGGTAAATTCTTTCTTTATAAAGTGAACCTGACAGAACTTACTCTATAATAATATCTAAATTTGTTTGAATAATTTCTCATCTAGAAGATTAACAGAAAAGAATCTGTCACAAGAACAAACATTTAAATGATACCATAGTGAAAATGGAGAAATCATGTTTTGGTGTGGAAATATTAAAAACCTATTCATTTTTATAATACCACATACAAAAACTTTCACTGCATCCCTAAACCTTAAACTACTATCAAATTAGAGTTTATGCAAACCGCCTAGTGGATATATATTCTCATGTTATTCCAATCTTCAACTGCTTTGCCATGGCAAAGTCAATTTGTTTAAGTCACTTTTGATATGGGCAGGAAACATGATACATGCATGAGAGTAAACTCAATGCAAAGGAGTCCTTTACAAAGAGAGCACACAAGAACAATGTTAAAAGGTATTCAATACAGGTAACAAGAGATTTTCAACTTTTTCAAGTGCATAGTAAATGTCAACTATGCATCACAGAGTACATTTTATAGAGATGACAAGAGTCCTAAGACTTTTTTTCAAATGCATTAACAAATTTCCACTATACATCACAGAATACCTTTTCAAACCTTCAATCGCACCTTCAAACCAATAGATTAATAAGGTTTTATCCAGTCGAAGACCATAATTATGAATAAGAAAAGAAAATGCCCCATTCCTGAAATACAAGGTCAAAGATATATCATAAAGTCAAATTTGGAGTTAAGATTCTGAGCAAAAAATGGCTCAATAAGCAATTATAAGATATTAGAACTGCTAGAAGATAGTTTAGTCAAAACAATACTCTTCGAAGTTAGAACACAAGCATAAGTAAAAAATTATATCACCGATTAATTGCAGAATCAAATGGTAAGAAAGCAGTTTTGGTTGGATTGCAGAACAAATTGTAAAGATAAAATTAGACATTATTATTTATCTTTGTAATAGCAGAAGCAGAATTTCCATGGAATATAAACACAAAGACTGTGATTAGTTGATGATTGAAAAAATGCAAATCCAACGACAAAGCAAATCAGCATAAAAATAGTCAAATTTATACAAGCTACTGCAAATGTTTCATGATTTGGTGAACTTACCAAATGCAAATATATACGATTTGTCCATGCACTGCATCTATACAAATTCCAATTGAAAAAATTGGGTGGTTTATGCAAGGACATAGTATCGCTTCATGTAAAAAAAGGACAACTAGGTGCATGAAGCTCCTGCAAAGTGTGAAGTGCCACAACTTTACCGCTGCGCCAAGCTCCCCTTCATGTAAAAAGTAAAAATATATAGGTCATAAAGACCTTTAGTAAAATTTACCAAGATGTTGCGTGACGTATGCACTAATAATCCTATCGTGCACCAAAGATTTCTTAACCTCAATTATAACAAGGAAGAATATAATAATTGTCAAAATTAGGCTACACTGCAACTATTAATCACATGTGAATGAATGTAGTGATCCATTAGACAAATTGGTCTCTTTCTTCGCAACTCAAGCTTTGGAATAAGTGGTTAACAAAGCAGGACGTCCAAAGTTTGAATCCTATGCACCAAGCATATACACACATATAGTTGGGCTCATACCTCATGTTGGGCATAAGAAAGTGTTGAAGCTAGGATGCTCCACACCCATTAGTGCCACGTGGACAAGTGTGATGGTCTCATGGTCCATTTAGATAAATTGTTCTTTCTTAAAATCTTGAGCTTTCAAATAAGTGTTTAACCAATCATCTTTAACAACAATAAACTAAAAATGGAACATTTAAAACCAGATTTGTTATTTTAGGGATTAAATGGGAATTCCTACTTCATATGGAGACTCAATTCTTTTAAGAAATTCATAAAATAAGAAGTTGAATGCTGAAACAAGATGCCAACAAGCATCTCTCTGTTGAAGGTAGTATTTACCATAGACAAGAAGCTTTCATGATCCCATCCTTAACACGACCAGCAGCATGCTCCATCTTCAACCGTTTCTCATTACTTTCATTACAAGTCGCTTTGCACTTAATTCTGCAAGCCTGGAGGATAATAAGATTTTGCAAAGATCAAAAATCTGAAATTATTGAAAAATAAATTTCAAAGGAGCATAAAGAACCAGTCATCTAAGGCAACTGCCTGATAGAAAACAGTGGCTGCAAGCTCCATGAGGCCTTGTCGAATGCTACCAAGAGGTCCAGATTTATCATCTTTAGATACATCGTACCTGAAGGCAATGTTAGCATAAGAAAGCAATAGAAGGTTAACTAAGCAAAGAACTAAAGAACTACAACCAACCAAAGCACTCCGGCAACATTTATGCCATGGTCAAATTCTTTGGTGATAACATCAAGAAATTGTTCTATAATTGGAGCTCCTTCTGATAAACTTCGAATCAGGCTTAGTTGAATCCTCATATAATTAATAAAGGAACTCTGCAAAGAGAAGAGATATTCCATGTACAAAGTTTATCAATTAAATTCCAAAAATAAGTAGCCACAACAAAGGTTCAAGAGATTATGGCAACCTTTAGTCCTTGATCATGAGTGGTAAGCCAACACCTGAATATAATTTCCTTCACAGCAGAATGAATCTCCAAAGCCTGATGGCCAAGATTCGGACCATCTCTTAACAAGTATGTATTCAGGCATTCCATGAGTTTCCTTAAAATCTTCCCTTCATTCCTGAACAGCTCCAAAAGTGTATTTGATATCAGAAATATTTGATGTTTGATCGCTGACAAAACTTTTTTTTGTTAGGTATAGTAATGGTGATAATTACTCGTATCATTTGATATTGAAGATACGAGGTTGACAATGATAGTTCCTTTCTGAGTGATAATTACTCCATATTTTTGAGGTTGACAATGATAGGTTGACAATGATAGTTCCTTTCTGAGTGATAATTACTCCATATTTTTGAGGTTGACAATGATAGTTCCTTTCTGAGTGAACTAGTAAGTATTTTTATAGTTATTTGAATAGGGGATCTAAGAAAAAGATTCATACATCCAGCTGGAAACTCAACATTACTAGTAGCTTTGATAGTTATCTTTGTTTTGAAATCAGTATTAGTAGTTCTATTTCAAGTAGTAAAAGCATATAGAATATGACGAGATCAAGAGCCAACAAGATACTCCTTACCGCACTTTGGAGAAAATGTTTGTAAATGTCTGCACAACATCTTCTCGGATGTTATCTGGATAATCACCAGGTGGGTTTTCTAAGAGAACATGAAGAATTATGATACTGCGGAAACTATCCTCGTTGGAACCGGCCTGGCTAGGATTCAAATCCATCAAT
The DNA here is from genome assembly GCA_037177295.1 of Kaempferia parviflora. Classification (NCBI taxonomy): domain Eukaryota; kingdom Viridiplantae; phylum Streptophyta; class Magnoliopsida; order Zingiberales; family Zingiberaceae; genus Kaempferia; species Kaempferia parviflora. The sequence goes on from JBAMIE010201685.1 coordinate 8,633, forward strand.
GTACCCAACTTGGCGGTGTAGAGAACTATTAGACCTGCCAGCAGAGAGATCCAGAGTGTCAATGACAAGAAAGTTTATAGCGTTTGTTTTAAATGGTTGCAAAAGCTAATACAAGAAACACCCACCGCAATAAACCCGCTTCCTCATTTGATATCGGTACTCTTTGACAGTTAGAAGATGCCTAAGAATGCTGCTGTATTCTAACTGATAGCTAGGAACATCCTTAATAACATCCAATGCATGATTGAATACCACTTTCACAACAGAAAATAAAAGAAAATTGTTTCCTGCAACAATACATATTTTCTCAAAAGATATTAAATCACAAAAATACATGTTTCGGCTTCTAAAATATCTACAAAAACAAATACATGCTTGACAGAACTGTTTCTAGATAAAATGAAGTGATGAAAATGATTTAAGGGCAAGTAATTAAATAATAAAGCAAAAGTAAAATTTTCATTTATGAATTTGATGATCATTTGGTAAAATTGTTATTGCATTAAAAAAGATAAAGCAAAACCTATAATTAGTAGTTTTCCCTCTTCAAAGGCCTTTTGACAAGTTTACTAGTATATGATCCGTGCATAGCAATCTAAATTGAAGAAAATATGGTTGAAGCATGCATATTCAAAGGAATGATAAAGTAGAAATGTGCAACAAGCCTTCAACGAACAATCAATCATAGAGTGGCAACTAAACTCTTCGACAATAAATTAACGTCTAAATTATTTGCCATCAATTTCTTATTATTCATTTTCAGTACTGGAATATTGCATGTCTAATGGCAAACAGGATTCAGCAATAGTTAAGAGATGGAGATAAAATAAAAACTTTTCAAGACTACATGATGTTAACAAGTTATGCATCAAGAACACATGACAACAGGAAATGGATAAATCATCTGAAACCATTCTTCTGCATACCTGAGATCCTTGCATCTTCTGCATACTGAATTGTAGTTCGAAGAGTCTTCGCAAAGATCAACTTTGGTGGGCGTTTCTTACTTGAAGAAATTTCTGACGAGATGCATCTCACGAGCAATGTGACTAGAAAAGGCCATGTCTCAGCTGCCAAAATTAGCAACAAAATCACATGGATGCAAAGATCAAACTCTTATTGTTGTTTAAAGATTAAACATAAACAATCTTAAGTAACTTTCATAGAATATGAAATGTAAATATCTTAACATCAAGCTCATGGAGGGTTTATGGTGCCAAAAATTGGTATGCTGACTATATATATATATAGTTTTGATATTTCTCTTCAAACAAGTGCTTAATATGTAGGCCAACAGCAAGTATTGAGTCAATTCTCAATTGTTAACGCAGTGATATATTGCAGCATTCTCCAACAATCATTAATTTTTCAGTAAATTGACAAAAATCAATGATCAGTATCACTGGATGATTTCTTGTCTCCAACAATATCCTTACAGCATAGTTAGATCACCATACTAATCCAAATAAATAGAAATTGAAGTAGCATCCACCTCTATGTTTGAACCCTAGAGTTGGTGCTTATTTTCAAATTTAAAATTAGTTTTTACTTTCCAGACAATACACTAATCAGGAAAAAGACAGATGGATTTCATCCACACATCCCTATAACTTTCCTCATGTTTAATATGATATCCCGTGCTTTAATTACCACTTGAGCATGAGGTGCATATTAACTGGATATACAAGTATCAATTTCAATTCTCAAAAGACCACTGAATGTGAACTTACAATTTTACCATGTTTACATGCTATTTTAGACAAAATACATTTGCAGTGGAAGTGATGGAGAGTTTTTCATGCTGGCATCAAGACGATTAACCATATTTCTCCTTGACTTCATAGTAGCCTAACAGCTTTGCAATGGAACAGTAAACACTTAATCCAATATGCATAGCAAGATAGGATCTTTAGATTCAGCAATTGGCCAATGTCAACTTTCAAAAATAGCATGAACACTTTGTTAAGTGATGGATCAACATAATGCTAAGCAGCTTTGCATAGCATTCTACATGGTGTCCATAATGGTGGAGAGGGATTGTTTTATTTATGTACACCAACTGAGACAATGATCATTTGCAGAAACTTGTAACAGAGGATCAAGTTGGCATAGGAAACAAGCACTTTACCTAGGAGATACAGGTTGCAGAGGAGTCAAACTCAAGAATTGAAGATGCATAGGGAAGCAGGCAATCAAGCATTAACGGGCAACCTAGGGGTGGGTTGGTGTCTAGCACAGCAACCAGAAACTACTTACTTAGACATACTTCCGGATAGAAGAAGACAGGTCTGAGGAGGAGGAGGAGGATAGAAGAATAAGGTAATAAGACATTACCATTGTGGTATGGTGGAAATGTCTCCTGCCACAGAGTTCACATGAAAA
>JBAMIE010201693.1:0-22962 GCA_037177295.1 Kaempferia parviflora
CACCCGGTTGTTCCTCCTATTCCAGCCGTCCACGTAGTCTTTCACCGGAACATTACTATTTTAATAGAAGAAAAAGGCAATTAAAAAAACATTAGAGATGCCTAGCTATGATTTTCAAAATTCTTGTTAAACTTCTAATTGTACACGATACTTAGGGGAGTCTTTGGTTAAAAAAAATCAAGTGGAATTGTAAGTTAAAATAGCAGAAAATCAATTTTCATCCTCTGATTCCATCAGCTTGGTCATCCGACTCCTCCAATGACCCGACTCCTCCGACTTGGTTCATCAAATTCTTTTAGCTTAGTCACCCAACTCTTCCGATTCAACCCTCTAGATTTCATCAGCTCGGTCACCCCACTCTTAACACTCGGCCCACCAAATTCTTTAAGCTTGGTCACTTGACTCCTCGCTAGATTCCTTTAGCTCAATCACCCTACTCCTCCGACTCAGTCTTCTAGATTCCATCAGCTCGATCGTCCAACTTAGTTCACCATATTCCATCAGCTTGGTCACCCGACTCCTCTAACTTAGTCCTTCAAATTAAATCAGCTCGGTCATCCGACTCCTCTGACTCAATCCACCATATTTCTTTAGTTCAGTCAACAGACCTCTTCTACTTAGTTAACAAATCTCTTTTATTCGATCATCCTTGGTTGAGACTTACATCCTATGTGGCTTGCTTTACCATTTTTCTTAGAGAACGTGGATAACCTAGCTATTTCTCAGGGAAGACGTGGAGAGAAGCGTAGATGATGCAAGGGGTACAACTGCACCCCTATAAAAAATCATCCACTCTCGCGTGCACATGTATGTGCACACAGATATTCACATCTTCTATTGCTCTACTGTTTTTCATCTTTTTCTAACCCTTGTGCTAACTTAAACATTAGAATGGTCGCGTCAAGTCCAACCTTAGTGCACATCTAACTTCTAATTGAGCATTGTAGGTATCCCATACGTTTTCTTCATCGCCCCAGCCTCCCAAATCTCTATCTTGTCTTTCGTTGGAACAATACTCTTAGTCGATTGGCATTATCATAAAATTGCAACACCTCTACGGTGATGGATGGAGATTAGGTTCGTCAAACTACTTCATTGATTCCATAGAAAAATCCACAAGGAATTGAAGGCCTCTCAATCATTCAACTATAAAGATGAGACTTAAAATAGCACTAAATTGATTTATTCATGACCCCAAATTTTAGTTGATTGTACTATTGACAAGTATACCATGCCATTAATACACTCACTGTCAAGGTTTTTGAAGTATTTAATAAATCTAGAATATTTACTTCATTAACAATATTTAAAATATCAAATATAAACGTATATAGATAAATAATCATTATATAAATTTTCAACTTTACTTGCCATATCACATTTTTTTATTGCTTTGTCTGTGAGTTCATCTAGTTTTGGGCCTCCAAATCGAATTAGTATCCCAGTATTATGTGGGCACAATTTCGACCTTGTTCAGTTACGATCTTTTATGCTTTATGAGCTACCTATCAAACTCCTAGCTAACTTTGAATTTTTAATTTAACAATCTTTCAATTCAATCTCATTAACTAATGAAAATTTCAAACTCTAAATGTAGTATTCAGAGTTATTCCCGAGAGCACTGACCACTCTTCCTGACCTACCAGTCCACTTTCCCGAGCATTCACCATTCGTCCAACAATTTTTCACTTGGACTCGAGATGCTACAACACTCGAGAAGTATAGTAACCACGATGCTACAATATCCTACGAAAGCCATTTGGAGTTTCTTCTCCTGAGTGCTCAGTATTCATCCAGCAATTTTTCATTTGGGCACGAGAAATTCAAAAACTTAGCTTCAACCTCTGATAACTCCCAGCCAGACAACCACCAACAATCTACTTGCCAACCGCTGGACAATGTTAGTGTATTGTCTAACGATTGTCGCTCTTGTCCCCCAACGACCCGACAATGTTAGGAACTATGTGAAGATTCCCTTCTGTGGATTATATAAAGGTTGACATAGATAAGTTAAAGACATGATTTTCTTCTCATGCGCGGAGATGACTGTTCTCTACTAAACCCTAATTCTTTAGACTTTTATTTTATTTTTCTTCTTTCTTCATCTTTTTCTCGTCTCCGCAAGTTCAACTAAGTTAAGCATTGAAGTGGTCGCACCGTAGGACTGAAACTTAGCCTATTGGGAGACAATCGCAACATCACCAGAGATTAGAGGAGAAAAGGAGCTCTAGCAAATGAAAAGGACACCATCAATCAGGTTTCTACATATTTGATGCCTATATATATGAAAAACATAATTAAACTTATTACTAACTATATTAAAAAAAATTTATTATACTTAACCATTTTACTTATGACAAATTGCACTAGTAGTCCTAACCCATGTCACCAATCATATTACATTTTGCTCATTATATTTTTTTAATTTGCTAAAGATTAATTTCCCTTGACATAATATATTACATCAATATCCTCTCGTTTTTAAATTTTATAATAATTTAAATTTCTCTACTCGACATGCCATACATAACATTAACCTTCAAGTAATTCGGGGTCTCTCATTTTTCATCCTGAAAAATTTTAGTTAAGTTATATATTTTTTTTATTTGACAATCTAAATTTCATCTAACATTTTTTTAGTATTATAAATAATAAAATTAAACTTCCAAACCTAAATGATTTAATTCTTGATAAATTAAATATACCTAAATGCAAGTTAAAACTTCACACTCTGTTTGACAAGTTTTTAAGCAGGGAAATTAAATTGAATTTCATCTAAAATTAAATTAAATTTTTTTAATTTAGAATGAGTTAGTAAATAATTTATTAAAGAAGAGAAACACATGGAGGATGACTATCTTAGTCATTTTAACTTCTTGGATGAATAAAATTGAATTTTCATCATAAATCATACCTATTTAGATTAAATGGAAATTGAATTTCAATGGTTTACCAATTTTATCTAAAAAAAATTCATTCCAAAGGACCAAGCAGGGTGTCAGTAACCATATACTTATTAAATTCATAGTTTCCAAATTAAATTTAAATTAAATACTGCACTTGAAAATAAAAATATATATTGCCATCTCTAATTCTCAAAAAAGAATAGACCATTTCAAAAAGAGCAAAGTTTCAGGGAGTCTGTTGCAATTTTCCTATTGCTCTCTCCCTCCAATGACTACTTTGGTAACCCCCGTCGCATCCACGCGCAAATCCAACCCTTCGTTGGTCCATCAACGACCCTCGTGGTATTCGCCATAAAAGGTCCCTCCCCATCGCAGTGTTCGACACTGGGCTCGAGCGAAGGTCGAAGCGAAAGAAGATTCCCCGGCGAAAGGAAGCAGAAGAGGGAGGATCGGGATCGGGAAGAGAGGGAGTGTGCGAGAGGGGTTTATGCCGAAGACCTCGTCGTCGTCCTCTCCGAGCGTCACGCCGATGAACCCCTCCCTCAAGACTCAGCCCCTCCCGTCCTTCCCCCACCAAACCCTAACTCCCAATCCTCCGCCCCTGGCGCCAACGGCTTCCTTGCCTTCCGTCGAGGACCAGGTCGGCCTCCTCGGCGCCTCTTTCCCTCACCACCAGAACCACGGATCCCTCTTCATGGACGACGAAGACGACGACCCGAGTGTTATCCCCTCTGGAACTCTGACGCATTCCGGATCCCCCTTGTCTTCCCTCCTACGCGACGACGAAGATGACGAGGAGGAGGATCCTGACGACGAGGAGATTGACCCGGAGGAGACCTTGATCGGAGACCAGAATCCCTCGTCCTCTGCCGCAAATCAGTCTCTCGTTTCTTCCCTCGGTGATGCCCTCGCCATCGTCCCACCCCGCATTGACCCTGCACCTCACATCTCGTCCCAGTTTTACACATTTAACCGGGAGTCCCACGCCCTGATGATACGCTGCATCATGGAAAGCCGGCTCGCGACTACCGACGAGATCCGTGCTGCCACGCCCTTGTCTGTGCTTAAGTCGTGGCGTTCTGTATGGAAAGACAGGAACGAGGACACAGCCTACCTCACTGCATGGAAACGCATCCAGGACAAGCTTCGAGCTAACGTGGACGACCCCCTCCCTGCGCTGTACTTCAAGAACAACCCGCTACAGCGGGTCTCTCATGTGGACCAATGGCAGGAGATCGTCACCTCCTCTCACGCTGACCCTGACCTACTGCGCCACCTTGGTCTGAAGGAAACCGTCGACAGGATAAAACAGTCCTGGACAGTTGGTGCCAAATTCTATGGGATACCGGAGTCATTCATCCGAGTTTGTGTATCTTCCTGCCCAGTATGCTCCTCTTCGTCGTCCTCATTGACATCCGCTGGGAGCAGCAGCTTGTCACGGTCAAAAAGACGGCGCTTTGAATACACTGAATCCTTTGAAGTGCCTGCTAAGGATGTGCAGCGCTGTCTGCAACAACTTGCAGCCAAATACAAGGTAGTTCTTTGTATCCGCCAAAAGTATATAAGGTACAAGCCTTTCACAGCTGAGGTGAAGGATTATGCATGCCACCGAGCAGGAGAGCCTTCATCAGCAACTGCATCAGTTAAGAAAGCTAGGGTTCTAAAGAGGGAACCGTACCAGTCAAAACGATGTGGCTGTGGTTTTCGGATAAGGGCTATTGTCCCAATCATGAATTACAATGATAAAGACAAGACCTTTGTGTACCAGGAGGAAGGAACTGCTGTATTCAAGCTCTATGCAATTCATACCGGACATGAACCTGGGCCTCTTGATGGGAATGCTAGGATCATCCACCGAGTAGTTGGAAACAAGGTTGCTTATGAATTTGATTCAGAAATGTATGGTGTTAGAGAGGATGTGGAGCCCGAGTCATTTGTTAGCATTATGGGCAAGGATGACAGAGATCATTATCACATAGTTATGCAGCAGGTTCATGATCTCAAGGCTGAGGTTGAGATACTTGAAGGAAGAGTTGCCAAAATGAATCCAGATATGCTGAACTCATTGACACATGATCTGTCTGATATCATGCACAGATTGAAGAGTCTGAATGGAGGTGTGAAGCATGATGAGACAGCAGCGATGGTAGGTGATGAGGAAGTTGCAAAATGGAGGAGCAATAGCAGCCACCATCCTGGCAGGCATGATATTATGTTTGGTAAAGACTCTGAAATTATTGAGGAGGACTCAGACTTTGGTTCAGATCTTGGAGCTATTGTGCCATGGGATAAAATGACAGTAGATTGCCATGACAGAAAGTTGCTTATGAGGGATAGCATGAAGCCTGATAAGTGGATGTTAAAGGAAGATTGTAGTGACTTTGATGAGAAAAGTATCCTCAATTGTGGCGTGGATGAGGAGTCCAAATTGATAAAACCCTTGACTGATTCAAGTCTCGTAGGAATGCAAGTAGATGGTTTTTACAGTGACAGCACTAAGTGGTATGACTCACCAGGTGGCTTGGATCCTATTACAGATTCTGGAGATGGTGATTTTCGGCATGGAAGGATAGTGTAAAGTGAGAGTTCATGTTTTGCCTTATTGAAGGAAAGGACTTGTAAATTCTGTACACTAAAGGAAAGTAGGGAACCCACCATTATATTATTAGAACTAGGTTTCAGGTGGTTCTTCCCTGAGTTTGGTTGTTCATTAAACACACAGGTTGCTTTTATCGATTCAAACATGTCTAGTGTCCTAACATTTTCACTTTCTCTAACATAATTTTTGCCTATCATCACTCTAGCTGTATCCCTTTGTGTGTATATTGGCTGATTATGTTCAATTCTTGTCATGTTTAACTGATGTAACTATAGTCCAGTTAGACAATTGATTTTGCTACTCTAAAATCTTCTTGTCTGCATGGTATACACTCAGATTTTTATTAGTTTTTGTTCATTCTACCCGTTGCTTAATCTAATAGGATTATACAAACTATGGAAGCATTCTTTCATAGTATGTAACATCGTTAGCGGGTTAATTTAGCTAAGTTTTGGTTACTTAGCCTTTTTTTCCCAAGTCTTGCACATTTTTTTTTTCTCAAATTCGGGTGCTTTTTATAGCATGGTTGGTCAGAGACATTCCTACTTATGATCTTGTAGTTTCCTGTAAGTTAGCTTTTGATGGTCCTTATATACATGTCTTCTACAACTTGAAAGGCAGTATGATCCATATAACAGCTATTTGTTCCCATGCTTTTGTCATATGTATTTATAAAGAGTAATGCTTTGTATACAATGCTCATATATGCATAGTTATTGCCAGGTTCTCGCTTGAGTTAAATTTGCTTACATGATGGTTATGGTTTGCTATTTCATAGCCTGCACAGTGTCATAATTCCACCTAGATATACTAAACGGTTCATGCTTTATTCCTTTCTTTGAATATACTCTCTGATCCTTCTTCTCATCATTAAGTGTGTTTATGCCAGCTATTATTATGTCGAGGGGTTCAAACAAAATTTAAACCCAGGTTGTGTAGGTCTGACACAACTTTCAACCTTTTCATTTGGACCTAGGACTAATTCATAACCTTTTCCATCTGGGCTTGGAATTGGCATTAACTACAACTCTCTGCCTTATAATTTTTGTTGTATATGTCACCTGAGAAATTTAATTATTTGTTTTGCCTTTAGTTCAATCTTGAGGTCATGTTCAATAATAAATCATTTCTTAGCTTGATACCTGCCTCTATGATGAATAATGAAAATAGTTCTATCCAATCATCCTTGTTTTGCCAGTATCATGTATAAATCCCTAATGATAAAGGGACATTCTTTTGCTTTGCTAGTTGTTACCAATAGTTAGTGCTGGTAGCGGATAAACCTTGTCTCCATTTGGTAAACTTACCCTAATCGAAGATCTGCGTTTCATCTTTCCAGTTATTTTTTTCTTTTTGTGTATGGTTTTTGTTTTTTACTATTAATATTTCTGGAACCTGGACTGTATAGTCCACATTGAAAGTGTTGTGCAGGTGGACTTTGCAGTTTGATTAGATCATAGACCACATGTTCTCAGTCAAGTTATGGTCATTCACAGTTTTATTTTCCCTCGTTTTATTCATTTTTTTCTTTTTAAATTTAGGTAGTTGTTACATCATGATTGGTAGATCAGCTTGTACGATTCAAAATGCACTGTCATACAACTCAGTTGTAATGTCAGGTACTTTCTATAGTACTTATGTATTATATATTCATAGAGGATTAGACTTCATTTTCATGCAGATATGCTCTTCATAGGACCTTTTGGGACTAATGCACACATTAGAACACAACTTAGATATTCTCAACTTTTTATACTTGAACCCATTGCTTTCATTCACTTGAGAATTAACATTATTGTTGGATCCTTTATTTTTTTTGTTGGCCTTGAACTCTCTTTTTGCATGGAGTCCTGTTAAGAGGGTATTACAATTGTCTGCCTATAAAGAATGCTGGGTGGCCTTGGGTTCATTCATATTTTTACCTCAGGTTTTGAATAAAAATTAATATTCAAGATATTCTGTGCCACTAGAAACATATGATGGTGTACCAATTGTTTTGCTCTTACCTTACTGCAAAATGGTGCTTGTGCTGTTGGGCATATGCTGGCTGCTTCCTTTTCAAAGAAAATATTATTTACATTTTAGTACGATTTGAGATTTTCATCCTGACCATGCCAACATATCGAATGAGTGTTGGTGGTTATAATTTATATTGAGGTTGGTTGGTTCCAGTGAGTCAGGCGTCATTGAATCTTTATAACCACCATCATCATCAGTGTGCTTCCGAGTTTGTTCTTTATCTCTTATACCCCTTGTTATGTATCAAACAATGCATTTTTGCTGTAATATAATGATTATTAGTTTAGTTAAGCAAATATAATGAACACTGCAGTTTAATTTATAATATAACATTGGATTAGGCTATCGATATTGTTTTCTGTCATAAACTTGGCAGTTTAGTTTCATAGTAGGTTCTGCTTGTTAGACGATGACTTCCAACTATAAGTAGCATTCATGTCAGGTTTTCAGTTTACTAAAGCTAGTTATTAAGCTGAATATTTTTCAATGATTTGTTGCCTGAAGCTCTTTTTCTCTCGCAAACTCAATATTTAATGGTAGTTTTTTCATCTGCGGAACAAGTTGCAATGCAATCCTCTCGACATTGCCTGCAGAGAATAGCTCAGGAACATTGTTGTGCGGGCTTCCATGGGCGAATGCTGCACTGAGATGTGGAAAGAATGATAAGTCCTAACTGCTAAAGAGTAAAATGATGGACGCCTGTCTATCTCAGTGCACGGGTACTCTTCTTTAGTAATTCTGCGTCGAAGTTTGTCTGATTTAGATTAGACATTGGTCGATTCGATTCCCTGGTTCTTGTCATAAGCATTTCTGGTCCAGGCATAGACAAAATATTTTGCAATTGCTTTCGAATTATAGATACGTTTTTTTTCATGCCTGTATATATATTTATGATATTATTCTCCAAGTCTACAAGGTTGGCCAATTGAATCATGAAAGTATAATCTGATTTTGAAATTATTTCTCAAGGACTACAAATTCTTCTCGTGGAATTGGACATGGAGGAGGATGGTCGAGCTTCCACTATGAAATGGTTCCCTGGTAATGGAAAAGAAAGAAAAGGCCATAAGATCAACAGCTGCTTGCTTACATGCCATCGGCTTTTCTTGGGCATGGTGTCAGTTCCTACTTCCTACAACCCATTGCCACCTTCCTTGAAAGGGGGAAGCAGCATAGACTATGTCAAATTCAATTGCAAGTTGCAACCTTTTTCAAAAGGAAAGAGGTGATATATTTTATGTAACTGTAATTTAGGTTCTAAATTAAATGTTATAAATTTTGTGATATTAATTTTGAATATCATATAGATATAGAAATTCTTGATGTTTATAGAAGAATTATCAAATATTTATTAAATCAGGCGTACATTTTATTCCATTAATTTCTGTTATTTGGGGATCTATTTTCTAGATAGCAACTTAGGTTGGTTTTATATTTTGGTTGACCTTTAATAATCAATGTAGAATGACACATTTTCTTTTGTTTTGGAGTATTATTTACTTTGACTTTATTATAATTTAGTCTTACCGAATTTGACATTGTTATAATTTAGTTTTTGCCTAGTTCGGACTCTATTTTTGGTTATGAGTAATGTAATTGAGCGGGCCTTGTAATCAAGATTATAAGATTTTATTATCTTTTTTTAATTCATATTATATTAATATCAAATAAAATAATCAATCTAATCTTGAATGTAATTTTAATTATATTACAAAGTTTACCATATCAAACATAACTAAGTCAATTATTTATAAGTTAATTACATATATTTTGAAAAAAAAACCTTAAAATTAGTGATACCTAAATAACAATAATTGATACACAATTAGTGTTGATTAATTCATGCGTATTCCCTGAAAGAGAATTCATAGTTTAAATTTTTCATCATGGCTTAAGAAAATAATTAATCAAGTTGGATTATAGATAATGCCGAATCTAGGTGATCCGTTTAGTTCCATGAAAATTTTTCTACTTAAAAGAATTATGATACGCCCACCCTAGAGGGAAAATAATTAACTAAGGTTGGATGATTGACCCAGCATTCATCGTGGCTTAAGTAGTTCTAACTATGTCTTTTCAGGACGGTACAATGGTTAAGACATGGGAGCTTGTTACATAAGGTCTAGAGGTCAAATCTCGACACGCTCGAGCATATACCTCCTCAATGTCTTGACCATTTGCAATTATGGCTAGTAGCCACCCGTGGTTTACCTCTTCCGTGTTAGCTTGGGACGGATCGACGGGGATGCTGGAGCGAACGATTCACCTTTTGCCACTTGAGTAGTTCTAACTATAAGCTGTTACACTAGTTAGTAGTTATTTAGATAAACATCACATAGATTTAAAGATTAAAATAAGATACTTATATAGTAAATTAATATTATTCAATTTGATTAATTTAGATTTTCTAGCTAATTACTTATGTTTGCTTAAATTTATATGCATTTAGTCATTTTTCGTTCAAAGCCAATCAAATCCAAGCTTTCCAGTTCCACCTTAATAAACCAGATCTCGGCCATTTTCATTTCACCCTCAAGATCCAGGCTCTTGGCTTCTTCCTCCTGACGATCGCCGATGAACCGATCCCTAGCTTTGCTTCTTCTTCTTCGTCGTCGTCGTCTTCCGCTTCCTTGTCGCTCCACGTCTTCTCGCCGAATCTGATCACCTCTGCTCTCGAATTGGGTGGGAAGAATGGCTTCCTCGGAAGCCGATTCCCGCCTCTCCGTCCTTCTCGTCCCGGCCCTCGAGAAGGTTGTGAAGAACGCCTCGTGGCTGCATGGCCACTCCAAGCTCGCCCAACAGTGCAAAGCGCTCATTGAGCGTCTCTCCCACCCGCCACCCCGGCCCTCGCCTGCATTTCCCAACTCCTCCTCCTCCCTCCCCGGCCCTCTTTCTGACGGCGGCGCCACCGTTTACTCTCTCGCGGATTCCGAGACCTTCCTCACTCCGCTCATTTCTGCCTGCTCCTCCGGTGCCCCCCGTGTCGCGGAGCCCGCCCTCAACTGCGTCCAAAAGCTCGTGGCCCACTCGTACCTGCATGGCGAGGCCGACCCCTCCGCTGGTCCCCACGCCCGCCTCCTCGCTCAGCTCATCGAGGCCGTCTGCGGCTGCTATGCCCTTGGGGCCACTGAGGATGCCATTGAGCTGCTCGTGCTAAAGACGCTCCTTTCTGCCGTCACCTCCACCGACCTGCGCATTCATGGCGACTCCCTCCTCCAGATCGTCCGCACTTGCTACGATATGTACCTTGGCAGCAGGAACCCCGTCAACCAATCTACCGCCAAGGCCTCCCTCATCCAGATGCTTGTCATCGTCTTCCGCAGGATGGAGGGTGACTCCACTGTCCCCATTCAACCCATCGTTGTCGCTGAGATGATGGCGCCCAGGAACCGCTCCCGCACTACCACGTCCGTGGATGTCAGTTTTGTCCAAGGATTTATCACCAGGATCATCAGCGACATTGATGGAGTGCTCAACCCTTCAGCCCCGCTGTCTAGGAATATATCTGCCAACAAACACGACTGGGCGTTCTCGTCCACCGCGGTCGAGAGCACCAACCCTACTGACCTTCCGGATCCGACAGACAAGGACATGCTGGACGCCAAGTATTGGGAGATCAGCATGTACAAAACGGCGCTGGAAGGCATGAAGGATGAGTTGGGGTCTGAGGGGATGCCATACAAGGAAGACGATACCGAGGTCCAGATTGTGAATAAGCTGAAGAGAGATGCCTTCTTGGTTTTTCGATCTCTCTGTAAAATCTCCATGAAAACTCCTCCCAAGGAATCGGTGGGTGATCCCACACTGATGAAAGGGAAAATCATGGCATTGGAATTGCTCAAGATCTTGCTAGAGAATGCCGGAGCAGTGTTCCGCACTAGTGAGAGGTACTATTTGATTTCACATTGAACGTTTTCCCATTACGTTTTTGTTTTCATTTTATGACGGAAACACAAGCTTTAATCAACAGTTTGACGCAAGTGAACAACTTAGTAAGATTATTAGACTATTATAATTTGAAACCGGATATAATGAAGGCTAAACATAGGTTGAAATAATGATTCTGTTTAATAAAGAGAAAAGGAAGTGACAAGAAACCATCGTATTCATTGGAATGCCATTTTAATAACATGTCACTGATGGAATTAATTCATCAGACTCGTACCAAAGAGCGAGGAGTTTAGTATTTCTAATATGTACATCCATCAGATGGTTATAGAGAACTCACTGCATCTGCAGAAGCTGAAATTATTCATGAAACTAACATAAGAAGCATCTCAAAAATTTCTTGTTTGTGGTATGTAAAAGTTATGACCCAAGTCCAACTGATATAGATATAAGTTCTCTAACTTGAATTTGGTATATGGATGATATATCGATTTAGAGAAATTTGGTTGGGAAACAAATTTGGTTACTGTGACTTGCAAAAGAAAGTGAATTAGAAAGAGAAGCAAACACTGACATGACAGTTTCTAAAATCTGGCCTAGCTATTAAATCATTGAGTCTACATTAATGAACAACGGATTAAAAGAATGCATCAATAACTAGCAGCAGTGGAACTTAGGTTATATACAATTTAATAACCCGTCCAACAAATATTATAATAGGTTTTTTCTGATTCTGCCTTTTGACATAATAAATGTGTAGCTTGTTGAGGGTATCCAAAATAATTTATTTTCTTTGAAGCCCTAACTTGTCCAAGGTGAATAGACACTGCACTAGTTCTTAAGTGAACATCAAACACTAAATAACCTAACATATGCAAGATATTAATCTATGTTATGCATCTCCTGAGTCTGTTATTATTACAGCTTGCATAAAATCTATAATTGAGGTAAATAGGTTCATTTATTTAGAACTTGATATCTATTATGACTAATAAAACGTATACACTTTTTCTTTTTTCAAGCTTCACATATCTGTGCCCAGTATCATAGTAGATTGCATGCCTGAATCTGATTACATTTCTTTCAACCAAGCAGGCTTTTAGGTGCTATTAAGCAGTATCTATTCCTATCACTCTTGAAGAACAGTGCTTCAGCTGATTTAATCGTTTTTCAGCTATCATGTTCCATTTTTATTAGCCTTGTTTCTAGATTCAGAGCAGGATTGAAGGTAGAGATTGGAATTTTCTTTCCAATGATTATACTGAGGATTCTGGAAAATGTTGCTCAACCAAATTTCCAGCAGAAGACAATTGTGCTTTGTTTCGTGGAAAAGCTGTGTATGGACTCTCAAGTTTTTGTAGACATATTCATTAATTATGACTTTGATGTCCACTCATCAAATATTTTTGAGCGGTATGTCTGTCATTTAACACGCTTAGTAATTAATTAGCTATTGTCATGCCAAACACCATCTCTGGAGACTATACGTGTTCCAGGCATTCAATCATTCAAGCATAACATCTATTTTATTTTCAATTTCATATTTCATTAGGATTGTAAATGGTCTACTAAAAACTGCTCAAGGGCCTCCCCCAGGGACTCCTACAACATTGATGCCTCCACAAAACGTCATAATGAAATTTGAAGCTATGAAATGTTTAGTGGCTATTTTGAGATCAATGGGAAATTGGATGAACAAACAGTTGGGAATTCCTGATCTTTATTCTCAAAAAACGGAAATAGCTAATCCTAGTCCTCAGAAACTAGATGCAGCAGATCCTCGATTTGAAAAGACTGAAACAGCAGAGTACAATGGTGGCGGAGATGAACTATCACTGGATATAAGGAACAATGATGAGTTTGCTGAATTAAGTGATTCTCGTTCAGCATCAGTAAATGCCACATTAGAAGTTGCATCCATTGAGCAGCGTAGAGCATTTAAACTGGAACTTCAGGTATTTATCTGTCTAATGATTTTGAATTTCACTAAAACAACATCCTTGTTCTTTATAGTCTTGTGTGAGTATAATTTACAGGAAAGTATTTCACTATTTAATCATAAACCTAAAATGGGGATTGAATTTCTCATCAACATAAAGAAGGTGGGAAATTCACCTGAAGAAATAGCTGCTTTCCTCAAAAATGCACCTGGTTTGAACAAGACCTTGATTGGTGATTATTTGGGCGAGAGAGAAAATTTGTCTTTGAAAGTAATGCATGCGTATGTAGATTCATTCGAATTCCAAGGAATGGAGTTTGATGAAGCAATCAGGTGCTTTATTCAAGGTTTTAGGTTGCCTGGTGAGGCACAAAAGATTGATTGCATTGTGGAAAAATTTGCTGAGCGCTACTGTAAATGCAATCCTCTGGCTTTTATAAGTGCAGATACAGCTTATGCCCTAGCTTATTCTGTAATAATGCTTAATACTGATTCCCATGACCCAATGGTGAAAAATAAGGTCTGTCGTTAGTTTGAAAATGCTTTTTATCTGCTTGACTTGCTCTATATTTTAGGGACATAATGCCAGTGTTGCTGTTAATGCAGATGTCATCTGATGACTTCATTAGAAATAACCGTGGTATAAATGGTGGAAAGGATCTGCCTCAAGAGTACTTGAGATCCCTATTTAAAAGAATTTCTGAGAATGAAATCAGGATGAAAGATGATGACTTGGCTCCTCAGCAAGTACAATCCTTTAATTCAATTAAAATTTTAGGTTTGGACAGCATTTTGAACATTGTAATACGAAAGAGAGACTCATCAACAGATAGTAGTGATGATATGATCCAGCAGATGCGAGAACAGTTAAAAGAAAAAGCTCCCAAAACTGAGTAAGTGCCCTTAAAAATCAACTATACTCGTACTTTGAATATGAATTTTGCCAATGTGTCATTTAATTTAGCACCATCATATTGTATAGACTTGCCAGTTCAATATGCTTATGTTGTGAAACTTCTAGGTCCATATATCACTCTGCAACAGATGTGGTAATTTTGAGGTTTATGATTGAGGTGTGCTGGGCGCCAATGCTAGCTGCATTTAGTGTACTTCTTGACCAGAGTGATGACCAAAATGTCATAGCATTATGCTTTGAAGGATTCAGGAGTGCAGTTCATGTCACAGCAGTGATGGCTATGAAGACTCAAAGAGATGCTTTTGTTACTTCACTTGCAAAGTTCACATCCCTTCATTCAGCAGCAGATATCAAGCAGAAAAATATTGATGCTATTAAGGTTTGTGTGTCACATTATTAATTATCCTTTATGACTATCTTGCATTTCTGTGACTTAGCTCTAACCTTAAGTACTTTATCCTGCATAAAAGATCTTGATGTGCTCATGAACTTGCACTTGATATGTGTAAGCTACATTTTCTTGTGATTTTATTTATGGTAGTTTGATAAAATTAGACAGAAACATGAATGGTTTTAGTAGTACTTCCTTTTGTAATTCTGTAAGAAACGTAGAACTAAGCATATTTTAGTTCATTTTGGAAGATTCTTTCCAAAATTTTCTTATTCTCCAACTAATTGAATTATTAAACTAAAAATTGACTGTATTTTAACCTTTTAAAATGTAAATTGATATTATGAAAGACAAATTAAATGTCTTAAGTTATTATGCTCCTCAAGCAGAATTGAATAATCAAATAAAAAAATGGAAAACCTAGATGAAATTATCCATGATATATTTGTTATTGAAAAACTTAAACCTGAAGTAAATATAAATGGACAATGAGGGATATAAGGTGCACTGATTAGATTTCAATTGATATCTTTCATTCTTGCCTTCCAGTACGTGTAGAATTCAAGTTGGAATTGTTTAAAAATTTGATTCAGTTTTCAAATGTAGTGTACCTCGAGTTTCCTTTTTTTTAACATACATCTATGCATATTAAACTTCTTCATTGATCTTCATGATATAACTAATTTCTTAGAAAGATCGAGTTATCTTTGGGTCATACCAAGCCAACTTAGTCAATTCGTATTGGCATCAATCAATCTTGATAACTATGCTTGGAAAACTTTAACTCTAAAGGAGTGCTAAAATACCATGTGAAGTTCTGGGAAAGAAGATATTTTTATCTCATTCCTTATGAGATAACCATTACTAGGTATGTATAGGTTAGTGACACAACTCTACACCTAACACTAGTAATGTGGGACTAAACTCATTTCACCAATAACTCTATTAACTCTTCTTAATAACATTGATCCTTAACATCATTTTATGTTATCTACAAACCATACTGGGCTAATTGATGGAAACGTAAAGAGATTAAGTACCAAGCTAAAATTATGGATAGAAATTTTAGAAATGAAAGGCTTATGTAATTAAAACTGATATGTAAATATTTTCAAATTTTGATAATAGAAAAAGAGGAGAATATTTAAGATCAAGGTTTAGAATACTGTTCCAGGTGCCATGGTCAAACAGTAAAATCTTAGTAAAACATAATTGATTGGAAGGAAGAGGTAGGAATAGAAAAGGAGGAAGAATACTTAACCATGCTATAGGATTCCATCATTTCAATGGAGAAACTGTTGTTGGTCGATGCATCTCATTGAACTTCATTAGCCATTGCCAGGGCTACTCTGATTCAATGTTGAGGTTGGTGAAGGTTAGTGACTGTGCCACTTTATGTACCAGAGCCGACCCTTGGTGGTCAAGGTGGGGCCGACGCACAGGGCCCCACCTCTGGCGAGGCCCAATTTTTTATTTAGTAATTTTTAAAATATTTTTTAAGTAAAGGCTAACAAAACAATTCCCGTGTTCATTAAAAAAAATAAATTAAAAATGGGCCTAATTATATATTCTAAAACATTATGAACTTTTTTTTTAAAAATGCCAAAAAAAAAAAAAAAAAAAAAGAAGAAGAGAAAGACACGTACGGGAGAAAACCTTTTCTTCCTCTTCACCACCTTTTCCTATTTCTATCTTCCACTTCACCACCTTTTCCTATTTCTATCTTCCTAAATCTTAATCTTCCAAAACCCACTTTTGCTCACACTCAAACTCTTCGCCCACGCTGTCGACTCTTCGCCCACGCTGTCGACTCTTCGCCCACGCCGACAGCCACTGTCAAGTGCAGTCACCATCGCATCGTTGCGTCGGTCACCGGCACTACACAGTAGTGCAGGCGCTTAGACCCTTCGATTTAGGTGGAGTTTTCATGCTTGAAGAAAGAGATATTGGCATCAAATAGTATAGGGATTAGTGATTGAAATGAAGATATGCTGCTGAAGTCTTTGCGTGATTGTCAATGTGACCATTAGAATGTGGTAAAATCTGCTATATTGTATGATTGAATGTGCTCTGTAGTTAGGAAAAAGAAAAAGTTAATGTAGCAAATATGAAAATGTTGAGATGAATGTGTGGGGATTCTAGAAAAAAAAGGGTAAAACCAAAATTCTATTGTGGGAGCAATTATGTGTAATTCAATTGATGATAAAAGAGAGGAAATGATGGATCATCATCATCAAGCCATGTTTGTCTAAACAAGTGGTTTATAGACATGGTGTTGGTGGTTAGTTTTTGCGTGGCTAAATCATGAACATGATTGTATTTCTAAGAGATGTTCTCTAACATTTGCTGCTTCATATGACATGGTGAAGTTTATCAGTATTCTTATCGGCTTTATATATGCAACCAGTCACTCTTATCATGAGTCATGATTCAATAGAAACTTCACTAGAAGTTGCTACAATTCATCATGGTGATCATGGAGAATATTTTCATTTGATCTATGGTATGACTACAGTAAGAAGCTTGCGTAAATGCATTATCTCTTCCAGAATTATTAAATTAGAAATATATGGGCATCATTTTGGTCATCAGATGTTCTAAATACGCCAATGTGGCTAATATATTTTATTTCTTCTCGTAGATTCAAAAATTTTCAATTGATTGACTGGAATTTTATTCTCTAAAATGAGATTGACTACAATTTCAATAATTTTGTTCCAATAACTCTTTGCTGTTTCTTAAGCAGAGTTACTACATGTAAATGTTTCCAGGCAATTTTATACATTGCGGATGAAGACGGTAACTACCTTCAAGAAGCTTGGGGACACATTTTGACATGTGTTTCACGATTAGAACGTTTGCAGCTTTTTGGAAAGGGAGTTCTGCCTGATGCTGCATTTTTCAGTATACAACCAACTGAAATTGATAACTCCAATCAAGCCAAGTCATCTACCTTCCCTGTACTAAAAAACAAGGGATCTCTATCTGCAGCTATGACAAGAGGCACCTATGACACTGCCGGAGTTGGTGGGCATGCTTCTGGTGTTATTACATCTGAACAAATGAATAACTCATTCTCCAACATAAATTTGTTGGAACAAGTTGGGATTGCTGAAGTAAATCACATATTTATTCGAAGTGAAACATTAGATAGTGAGGCAATAATTGATTTTGTTAAAGCGCTCTGTACAGTCTCAATGGAAGAACTATGCTCTACATCTGATCCACGCGTTTACAGTCTGACAAAAATAGTTGAGATTGCGTAAGAACTTACCCTGATCTTGTTTCTTATGTTTTATCATTTATAGTTATTTCACTCTCATTGAAATTTTTTTGCACAGACACTATAATATGAATCGTATCAGGCTTGTTTGGTCAAGCATTTGGAATGTGTTATCTGAGTTTTTTGTTACCATTGGCTGCTCTGAAAACCTTTCAGTTTCAATTTTCGCAATGGATTCCTTATGCCAGATAGCTATGAAGTTCTTGGAGCGAAAAGAATTGGCTAACTATAACTTTCAAAATGAATTCTTGAAACCATTTGTTATTGTTATGAGGAAAAGCAGGGCTGTTGAAATAAGAGAACTGATCATCAGACGTGTCTCTCAAACGGTGTTAGTTTGTGTTAGTAATGTCAAGTCTGGATGGAAAAGTATGTTCATGGTAGGTTTCCTCTTCTTGTTTATTTCAAATTAAGTGTGCAATTAATATGCTATTTATTTGTTGAGCTTTAATTATTCTCTCATTCAGATTATTTCATCCAAGTCAGTATGATGTTCTGCAGGTCTTTGCTACTGCATCATATGATGATCACAAAAATATAGTACTTCTGGCCTTTGAGATCATCGAGAAGATTTTACGGGATTATTTCCCTTATATAACTGAAACAGAAACCACTGCCTTTGCAGATTGTGTTAATTGTCTAATTGCATTTACTAATAGTCGATTCAATGAAGATATTAGCCTCAATGCAATTACTTTGCTGCAGTTTTGTGCTTCTAAGCTTGCAGGAGACTTTGTTGCTTCTGCTAAATCCATAGGCAATGGGGGTTCTACAAGTTGTCCACCTTCACCGCACGTCATAAACAATGAAAAACAGAATGCACCGTTGACCATTGACAAGGATGACTACCTTCGCTTGTGGTTTCCACTCTTAGCAGGTGAGGATATATATTTTTCTTGCATATTTGGGATTATATTAAATAATTTCCCTCTTAATTTTGCAGGTTTATTGGAACTTGCTTTTGACCTAAGGGTCGACATCAGACAAAGTTCCTTGCAGGTGTTATTTGATACACTAAGAAACTATGGTCACCTTTTCTCATTGCCCTTATGGGAGAAAGTATTTGACTCAGTATTGTTCCCTATATTTGATTCTGTAAGGTATGCAATTGATCCATCTGGCGAAACTTTTCGTGGTCAGGGTATAGAAAATGATACATTGGAGTCAGATCAAGATGCGTGGCTTTATGAAACATGCAAGCTGGCTCTCCAGCTAGTTGTGGACCTGTTTGTGAAATTCTATGACACAGTAAATCCACTTTTGGAAAAGGTCTTGACATTGTTGACTAATTACATCAAGCTTCCTCATCAGAGACTTGCTGGCATTGGCATTACGGCATTTGTTCATTTAATGAACAATGCAGGGTCCCTATTTGTTGAGGCTAACTGGGAAATTTTGGTTGCCACTTTGAAAGAAACTACAACTGCAACACTCCCTGATTTTTCATATATATCATCAGGAGGTTCCCTTGACAATGCTGCATTAGGAAATGGAAAATCTCCTCTGAGGCAAGGTAATGGTGAAACAAGAGGATCAACAGATGAAGGTTTTGAAGGATTGAGGGCGAGAAAGTTGTATTTTGCAGTTGGTGATGCCAAGTGTCACGCTGTTGTTCAACTTCTCTTAATCCAGGTCAGTGTCTTTTAATGCTATGCTTATTACCACCAAAAATGAACCCTTTTACAGTGCCAGTACAGTTTCTTACTTCAATGTGTATATATACGATCTCTCTTATATTATCTTTTGTCCTTTCATTGGGTAGAGAATCACTTTTGGTTCGGTAAATTTTATACAAATTTAGTCCTCAAGTTCTGAGCGGCGGGCTATATATCCACATATATGTGTTGTGTGTAATATATTATTAACTTTCATTTTGGTCTACATGTTTCAGATTTATCAACTTACGATATAATTGACTGATTGATTAAGTTAGCAATATTTGGTTTTAGAAGAGAACCTAGTCCCACACTTGCTGAAGTGAGCCGACAGGAATCTGTGTAACAAACATTAAACCAAATCAGGTTTTGATTGTGGTTCCACGCCCCCATTTTGGTTTAGGATTGGGTTTGGATGTCGCCTTCCTGACCCTTGGCTTACTGTTCAGCTCATAGCTTACCTCCCGTCATTAAGTCATTCAAGGGGAAAGTGTTTGGCCATGCTTGTCATTCATGTTTTCGCTTTGCCCCAAAATATCAACTCTTTCTAGTCTTTCTTGATATGAGCTTCATCTGGAGTTAAATACCTGGAAGATCTGATGGATATAAGATTGCACAACCTAACAGAAGAAAGGCATAAAAAAAAAAATTCGGTATTGTTTTTGGTGATGAGCCGGAACAATATAGTACTGATGTGTATCTCCACAAGATTTGGGTTGACATAGGTTGGATCGTGCTTGCCTAGTTTTGAACTAGTCTGACTTCTATGATCTCCCACTTTGCCTATCTACCTTCAAAAAATAACAAATTATCATTCTTGAGCTGGGTCAAAAATTTCATTCAAACAATTTAAGAAAATATTATTATTGCTCAATATAATACTTATGCGTCTAGTTACATATTTTAATAGTTATACTTTGTGTCCACATGAGATTAAGTATGCATATGAGAGAACAATTGGCAGATGGCTTAGTGATTAAATTATGCGGATGACATTCATTCAAAGTTGTGACTATGTGTTGCTGTATTGGAGGGAGATCTGGTGAGAGACAATGACAGACTGAATAGAAACAATGGTGATGAGAACAGGAAGACAGAAGCATAACTAAAGGAGGAAGAATTCTTGTGGATCACTTGCTCTTGTCAGTTGGTGGGGCTTGTCTTGCTTGATATGGACCAAAATTAAAAATTTTATCACCTGACACAGTGATACTTACAAGCTGACACTATGTGCAAAATATGTAAGTTTGCTTTTGCTAACTAGTTTCAGTGCATGAGCAGAATGATAGGTTTTACCCGTACTGACCTTTATGTAATGGTATTTGGAACCATGGATGGAAGTGATTAGGTGATTGAAATGCAGATGACATTGAACTACAAAGAGGAAAATAGTAAAGGGATGCTCTTTTCTGGAAATTCATCTGGATATGATACCATATAATTCTGATAAATGCATCAGGTTGTGGTAGTTGATAAAACTTGTTACAGTTGGGTTTGATACAGACCTATACAACTGATTCTATTGCCAAGCTGAACACCCAGGAAGCATCTCTTTAAGAGGCAGGATGACTAGAAGTTTTCTGCCTTCCTGTGATTCCTTATAATTTTGGATTCAGTTTTACTTGGAAGTGTGGAAGTAGTTTTGTGGTCTGCCTGTTTATTGATTTATGTATCTTTTATAGCACACATCAATGACCATGTTTTCATGTTTTATATTGTAAAGCAAATAGTTAATGTTTGCATCTCTTTAGATTTTGTACATGATGTGTTTTCTACGGATTGATATCATCCAATATGAAGGTTGACAAGAAAAATCACCCTATTCTTTTGCCATTGCAGTCCATGATGGAGATATATAACATGTATAGAGCACAGATATCAGCAAAGAATACACTTGGACTTTTTGAAGCATTGCATACTGTGGCGTGTCACGCACACAAGGTCAACAGTGACATTGACCTTAGAACAAAGCTACAGGAGCTCGGTTCTAAGACCCAGAGGCACAATCCTCCAGTACTACGTCTTGAGAATGAGGCATATCAGTTATGCCTCATTCTTCTTCAGAACATTGCAATAGACCGATCACTTCATGGTGACTTGGTAGTTGAACCATACCTTGTTGACCTCTGCAGAGAGGTCCTGGAGGTGTATCTCAGAACAGCAAATACAGAGCATTGCGAAGCTTCAGCTGGTTCTAAATCAGGAATTCACCAGGTCATCCCTGTTGGCTCTACAAAACGAAGAGAACTTGCAGCTCGGGCACCTGTTGTTGTGTCCACACTGCAAGCTATACGCGGATTAGAAGATACCTCACTCGAAAAGAATCTTGCTCAGTTCTTCCCCCTTCTTACAGGTCTCATCCGCTGTGAGCATGGGTCAAGTGAAGTGCAGTTGGCATTGAGTAGTATGCTCAGTTCATCTGTAGGCCGTATCTTGCTTCGGGGATGTTGAACATTTTATCAACCAACAGAGTAGCGTATTTTGTTTTCCCACCCACCAATTTTTTCCTCATTTTTTTATTCTACTTTTGGGCAGTCACCGTTGGAAATAATTTCGTTTCCCTTAACGTCCCAAATCAGTTTTTTGGCTCAAGCATTGGCTTGCCCTTCTTTCATGGCATTGCTGCATCTGTTGGAGCAAATGACTTTGCCATGAGATTTTGACGTTTCAATTTTAGTCGTTGCTCGATGAAATTGCTGTATATTGCTTGACATATAAAAGTTGGAAGACGAGTAACAGGTTTTGAATGATTTTGGTTGATCAATCCATCGCAGAGTGGAAGTAAATAACAGGAATGTTGTGTTTACTTGGATGAGTAATAGAAAAATGAACTGTTTAAATAAAGGGAATTTTTATTTTACTGTACTTTATTTATATATTTAATTAAAAGGAAATGAAAACAGAGGGATTTTTTTTTTCACTTGTTTATGTTTAAAGTTCTTTATTCTCTCATTCCTCTTCATCCTATTCAAAAAAGCAAGAGAATCTATTCTGTTAGTTTCAGATGCTACGAGATCCTCTAGCCCATAATGTTATAGATCAGGATGGTTCACATCTTAATTATGATTGAATTAAGATTACAATCCGGTCATAATTATTTACGATCCATCGATGGGTTCACTGTCCATCTAGGTTGTAGTTTGGATCCGGGGGCGACCTCTGACCGCCCGGAGGCTGTCAGAGGTGGAAGGATGGTCGGGTTGTCAGTTGCCGAGGGGGATCGACCTCCGGGTGACCTCTGACCGCCCGTTCAGATCCAAACTACAGCATTGATGGGCAGGTGAACCCGTCGAGGGACCGCAAATAATTACGGTCGGATTGCGATCTCAATCCAACTGCAATTAAGATGTAGACTAGAGGATCTAG
>JBAMIE010201722.1:0-11010 GCA_037177295.1 Kaempferia parviflora
TGCTCAACCCTGCAGGTCAAGACTTCTTGCCTAGCTTACCTAGGACTTTCCTGCACACTTCATACACCACGTTAGTCTACAAAACATACTTAACTTTGAACACTTTGCCATTGATCAAAACCAGGTTCGATCTTGGTGCCTCCAGCGTCAACATAAACGACCCTCTGAGATGGTCTTGAGAAATATTTACTTCTTCTTTTCTTTTAACTGTCAAGCAAAAGCTAAAGTATCAAATAAGAAGTCATTCATACTTTTCAAGCAAGCTATAATTATTTTGTCCAGATAGCAAGTTGGATGAGATTCTATTATAATTTTTAATATGTCAAATCAATCAAGAGTCTAATCTATATATAATTATATAAGATACTTGTTCAGGAGTCAAGTGGATATTTCTCCAACAATGAAACATCATTTTTCTCCTCAACCTCAATAGGCTCACCTTTAGCTTTATGCAAAGATTGTAATTTGTAACCAAACTTCTAAAGTCAGTTTGCTCCATAAAATCTGCTATATATTAGAAAAATGGAACTTGAACCAAAAATATTAAGTTAACAATGTAAATATAATGTCATTGATTAAAAAAATATATAAATAACTCAAAGGTAGAGAAATGATAGTGAAATATATTTCACAATTAGTGAAATATAAGAAAAAGACATATTTCACAATTAGTGAAATATAGTAGCTACGTACATAGTTGTTAGAATCATAACTTTCCCAATTAGTAATAGATTCAGATGAAAATGGTATGCTCATATACATTAATCAAAATTTAAAAGACTCATAATGATTCAATTTGGCAAGTGAATCAAAAAATTAACAAAATCTAAGTTTTCATGGATAAGAAATGGAAGGGGTACTCACTGTATCTCTTTTCCATTTTCATGAGAAAAGGATCAATTCATTGACGAATGGCATACATTATTCTACCATACTCAGCAGCTGGCCAAATTTCTGTTCCAAAAATAGCACAACATACATTTTTAAGCATCTACTCATAAGTTTTCTTCTCAAATTATTGTGCCTAAGATTTATGGTCAAAGTTGATAATTTTCTTTAAAGAAGAGATTTTTCTCCAAATCAAAGAGGTGCTTAGAAGATTAGCGAGGCAAAAATAAGGCAAAAGCAAACCTTGTAGTGATCACTTTATCACAGACGGTGAACTTGTCGGACTTGTCAGCGTAGTTACCGAGTGTGATCGCGTCGATGTATGTCCCCCTGTCACTGCCTTTCATGAACTTGAGTTCATACAGCTTCTCCAGCTCCACCTTATACAGGTCGACCTGCTTCGCGACCTTAGATTTTGGCAGTTGCGACTCCTCCGTGGTGGAAGAGAAGGAGGAGGAGGAGGAGGAAGCCCTAGGGGTACAGATTGAGTGCTTCGAGAGTAAGGGCTTGTGAGAGGTGCGATTGGGGAGACACTGGAGGGCGAATCACCGGTTGGGATGCGGAGTGGAGAGGGAGAGGGAGGGTAGGAGCAGAGAAAGGGATTAGCAGCAGGAGCAACGATGGACATCATGTGGCAGGTAAGTGTCTATTGTCGAGAATGGATAGGAAAAGATAATTGAATGACGACTTAACTAGGATTAGGAATTGAAGGTTGATAAATTTTGGCCACTATTGCATTGAGCACGGAGAACTATTACTTAGGTCATATTTAAACTATTTTTGTATCCTGCTCACCAATGAAATCATTTGATAGGATTAGATTGTTTCACTAGACATTATGATGCACTACTTAATCACATGAGTTTAGATGTAGTTTTTGCTTAAGGACAAGCAAAGGTTTAAGTCTGGGGGTGTGATGAGCGTAGATTATGTATGTTTTTATGCACTGTTTGACGCATATTTACTTATATTTCATTGCATATAATCTATGTTTATTGCATCTTATCTTGTTATAATGATGCCCATATATTTTGTGCAGAGATCTACTCTATGCTTTGTTCTCATGATAGGATGGATTTTGGAGCAAAAACAGAGCAAAAATGTACATTTTAGCAACTTCGGAAGAAGAATGTCCATTGATGTTGCCGTGTTCCATAGGGCACATCAGGGTCGTAACGAAGTCAAAATAGACCAAAATTGTACCCACATGACTCTGACTTGATGAGGCACATGGCCATGGAAGATTTTGTACAAGATCATACGGTTAAATGGCACAACCGTGCTTTCTATGCACGGCCGTGCAAAGATCCAGACTACAGTGCAGACCGTCGTAAAATAGCTATAACTTTGTGATCAGTTGGAGTTTTGGGGTGATTCAAATTGGAAAATGCAGATGACTTCCATATCTATAACTTTCATTCAGACATGGGCATGTGATTCCACACGTCCGTGCCGTTTGAATGTCTTACGGCCGTGTGAAGGTCGCATGGCCGTGTGACTTTCATCCCGAGAGTCACCTTGCACACCCATTTGTGATCCACATGGCCGTGTGGCATCCAGCCTCACATAGCCATGTGAGATCCACATGGCCATGTGAGGGGCCGTGTGAAATCTAGACTGTACTGCGGACTTAAAGTAAAACAGGTATAACTTTTGACTCACTTGGATCCACAGAATGAGCCACCTACCAAAATGACCAGGACTCGACGATCTATGACTTTGGTTCAGATCAAATCCCAGATGAGCTCATCTAAGAGTCAAAAAATGTGTTTTGGTGGGCACCAATGAATCTGGCAGATCAAGTCAACTTCATAAGTATAAAAGGGGGGAACCACACACATCTTTTGACATCTTTGGCTTGGGGGTTCCGCCCCTTTGCTTGGAGAAGGGTTCTCCCCCATTGGGGGAACCCTAGAGCTTTCATCCACTCAGATCCGTCCACCTCTGGGGCAAGGAGACACTCCGAAGACATTGTACTCGCATAGATAAGCATCTTTCTTCTCATCTCTTGTATTTGTGTTGCAAGAATGCTATCATTTATGTCTTTGATTTGTTTTCCTTTGTTCATGGAGTATATCTCTAGATCTAGGATGTAGGAAGTAATATTATGTGATGTTGATGTATGAACTATGTATTTGGACATTGCCTTGTGATATGAAATACTTATTGCCATGTTCTATGTGTACTATGCCCTTTATGTGTTTGACGAAATGTGTGAATGGTATAAACATGTAGATATGAGGGGTTTTATCTCTATATTAAGGTTGCTACTATGGTGGATAGCCGGGGGATCCTTAGTGACAGAGGATACCCATTCAACCGGGCATATTGTGCCCTTAGTGACAGAGGTGCATCGGTACTTACCCACGTCCTAAAGTCAAAAAATCTTAACATAGAGATAAATCCTTATTAGGACATTTAATTAGAGTTGACACACTAGTATTAGTGTTAGGAAATGTCCTGTGTAATATAGAGACGTATAACCGAGGAGCCCTAGTGACATGGGTGATCCTTTAACCGGACTCTCTATGTTACCTTTTCTATTTAGTAGTATTGAATATCGGTAACCTAGAGTTGACACACCGGTGTTAGTGTTAGGAAATGACTTGTGTAATATAGAGACGTATGACCGGGGAGCCCTAGTGACAGGGGTGATCCTTTAACCGGACTCTCTATGTTACCTCTTCTATTTAGTAGCATTGAATACCGGTAACTTAGTTAGAATCCCTATAAATGTAAGCATGTAATTGAGGATATGATCAATACATGGGGATATTAACTAGCATCATAATGAAACCGAAATCCTAGCATCTCCAATTCCACCTTCTTTACTCTCTCTCTTCTTCCTTGTACTCTTTTCTCTTTCGCACACATACCCTTTATTTGTCTAGATAACTCGCTATGCGAAGTTGACTAGTGTTTAATCAACAGTCCCTGTGGATACGATATCTTTTATATTACTTCGATATTCTCATACACTTGTGGGTGTATCATTTAGTCCATCAGCCGGCTTTGTCCAAAATCGGTTGATGGATCAAACTACCTCAGATTGACATGAAACTAGTTCTAATGTGTTCGGCTAGTTGTCCTAATTATATTCATGTCCACAAACGTCAATTTGACCTAATAAATTAAGAGCAATAATTTTTTGAACATAAATATGTTTGAAAAAAAAATCAATTTGTATTAAAAAATTGACTGATTGTTAAAACGACCTCAGATTTATATAAAACTAATTCTTATATGTTCATTTACCTTTTCTGATTATATCCATATCTTCGAATATCATTTTAGTATAATATATTAAAATTGGATGATTTTACACGAAACAGAATCGATTCGACTGATAAAAAAATTAGTCGACTGATAAAGGTAAAATCAGAAATGAGTATATAATTTTATCATTTTAAAATTTACTTACATAATTTAATAATTTTATGACTTTATCGGTAAAATGTCCAAAATTTTGTAGAATACTCCCTTGGTTCGCTGTCACTGGACCGAACTGAATACATAATTATCCGGTTCGATTTGGTTGGATTGTTTACCACTAGCTTGTCATCCCTTTTAAGTAGACGTTGTACGTGTCGTCTGCTACCTCCCTCCGCTTCCACCGAATTCGTTCGACTCGTCGATCCGCGACTCCCTCGCATTCTCTTCGACTTAATTTATTTTACTCCGACTCCTCGCTTCAGGGCCATGGTCTCCTTCTTCAACACCGGCTTCTTGGTAATCAGACCTCCCTTCCTCTTGTGAATTGTGATCGTATCAGATCTCAACAAATGCTTCTCCTTTTTGACTTTTTTTTTTCTCTTGTAATTTGATTCACACTTGTGCTCATTGCCGTGTAGCCGCATAGTTCTCCTTGATCGCCTTTTGACTCTGAAAAATCTAAAAGTAATGATTTTTAGCTTTAAAATGTGTTCTTTACCTACTATAAAATGGGTGTAAAATGGGACACCGAGGAGGCGGTTGCATTGCATTAGTGGATCTGAGGATTGGTCTCGTCGCCCGTTTTTGACATTGAAAATCTAAAAAAATTGTTTTTTAGGTTTAAAGTTTTGTTCTTTACCTACTAGGAAATGGGTATAAAAGACGATGCCGGGAGGTGTTTGTTGCATTGCATCACTGGAGCTGGGATTACTAATGTTGCAGTGATTATAAGAAGAAGTTCTTCAAAATATTCATTGCTATTAACTTTACTACTATAGGTTGTGTCGATCGCAGAGGAGGGCAGCGGCAGCGGTTGGGAGAGGAGGGAGAAGAGGAGTAGTAGTGAGAGCAGGAGTGGAGAAGATGGCCCAGGAATATTCAAACGCAACAATTGGTGGCGGGGTTGAGGACATGTACGGCGAAGATCGTGCTACCGAGGAGCAGCTCGACACTCCTTGGACCTTCTCCGTTGCAAGGTCCGATTCTATCACCTACCTATGCTCTGCGTTTTGATACTTTGAACATGCTATCAAACTCTGACAACATCATCGTTTGTTCTCAGTGGATATAGTCTGCTAAGAGATCCGCACTACAACAAAGAGCTAGCCTTCACAGAAAAGGAGAGAGATGCTCACTACTTGCGTGGACTTTTGCCGCCGGTAGTTGTGACTCAAGAACTCCAGGTCAGTTTCTCTTTCTCCTTGAAGCATTATTCTCAATCTGAAAATCTCATTTTGTTTCTTTTTAAAACTCATTACCATTCCACAGGAGAGAAAATTTTTGCAGACCCTTCGTCAATACACCGTCCCCTTACAGCGTTACATGGCGATGATGGACCTTCAGGCTAGTGCTTTACTCCAAAACTTTTGTATTCTGTCTAATGGCATGAATTTTAATGCGTCAATGCTTGTGCATCTTACACTAATGCTTTCCCAATCATCAGGAATTAAATGAGAGGCTTTTTTACAAACTTCTGATTGACAATGTTGAGGAGTTGCTTCCGGTTGTGTACACACCAACAGTAGGTGAAGCTTGCCAGAAGTATGGGAGCATCTTTCGACATCCACAAGGTCTTTATATCAGCTTAAAAGAGAAGTATGTCCCTGCACGTTGTACTGTTTCTAGTTATATATTTTTTTCCTTCTTGTAATTTAGAATTGTCATCTTTGTCAGAGGAAAAATTCTTGAGGTGCTGAAGAACTGGCCTGAGAAGACTATTAAAGTTATCGTGGTTACAGATGGTGAACGTATTTTGGGACTAGGAGACCTTGGATGTCAGGTAAAAGTTCTATTTATGTAGGATTCTTCGTTATATTGTTATCCATCTCAATTTTTTTAGTTTATTAGACCTGATAACTGTCATTGGATTAGGGTATGGGAATTCCTGTGGGCAAACTTGCTCTTTATACAGCTTTAGGAGGACTTCGTCCGTCTGAAGTAAGCAATGTTGTGATAAATTGTAGTTTCAGTTGTCTTGCTTCTAGTCTCAACTTTTGTTTAATTTTGAGGTCGTAGTGTCAAACATTCCTGTCTTATCCGCTAGTATTTCTTGTTGGTATGCTGATAATTAGCACTCCGTTTACAGTGTTTACCCATTACAATTGATGTGGGGACAAACAATGAAGAGTTACTAAACAATGAGTTCTACATTGGTTTAAGACAAAAGCGGGCTAGAGGCCAGGTTAGTTGTCATACATCCTGGAGATTGTTGCAAAAATTTTAGAGTTCGTGTATTCTCAATGCTGTTAATATTAATGATGTTTTAGGAATATCATGACCTTCTCCATGAGTTTATGTGTGCTGTTAAGCAACAATATGGTGAGAAAGTCCTAATTCAGGTACGTGAATCTATCAAAGTCCTTTAGTGACTGAAATTAGCGGGAACAATTTCATGCATTTTTATTTTTGTATCATTGTTACATTTCATTTTTTACTGTTTACAGTTTGAAGATTTTGCCAACCATAATGCATTTGATTTGCTAGCAACATATAGCAAGACCCATCTCGTCTTTAACGATGACATCCAGGTAAAAGAATTTATACCTTCCCACTGCAGCTTATGCATAAAATTGTTGTTCTTCCTGCCGTCATCTTTTTGTGTATTGTTTTTCTGTTACCTATGGGTAGTTAATTATTTGCAACGTCAACAGGGAACTGCCTCTGTGGTTCTTGCTGGACTTGTTGCATCATTAAAATTGGTTGGAGAGACCTTAGCAGACCATACCTATTTGTTTCTTGGGGCTGGAGAGGTAAGTATCTCCCACTTTTCTAGATTTACTTTAATGATCTATTTAGGGTTAGCTACAATTACCTTAATCCCTCCCTTGAGTTATATGCATAAACAATAACAATGAATTTGTGAAGAATGAACGTCAATGTTTCCATTGCCAGAAACAAGAGAATACATTAACACCAAGGTTTCTTAGTGATTGATAAAATTATGATATGCACTTCCATTGACCAGCAGAGTAGAAACAGCCTTCTTGCAGGAAGAAAACTGAATATGCAGTATCATACTGAATCTGTAACTAGTTGGTCTCCTAGATGAATTGTAGCTAAAATGTTCTTGGATTATGAGAAGTGCTGCAGTCATTGATTAAGCAAAGTGTGAGTTTAAGATAATTTTTCCATAATAAATACAAACCCAAATATGAACTTAGTCTCATTTTTTCAGATTGAAGGCCTACTCTAGTGTGCCTATGATAGCAATCTGGTCTTTATCATGTTTCCTCATGTTTTGATCCACTTCCCAATGTTAAGTTTTTTTTTTTTTTTTTCCTTTTTGATAGGCTGGTACTGGTATTGCAGAGCTCATTGCTCTCGAGATTTCTAGACAGGTATTATGTTTAAAAATTCACATAACTTGGTCAATTTCTTTTGCCATTGACCTATATTTATTCTCATTACACTGTTGTTTTTTGAGTTATTATTCAGAATGGCATCCCGATTGAAGAGAATCGCCGAAAGATTTGGCTTGTTGACTCAAAGGTAGCATAGCAAATTACATGATTATCTTTTATCTAACATTACTTAGTCACTTTCTTGATCTTCTTCAGTTATGCTTTGATGCCTACTATCTATGTTCTTAATATGCAGGGACTGATTGTTAATTCCAGGATGGAATCTCTACAACATTTCAAGAAACCATGGGCCCATGAACACGAACCAATTAGCAACCTTCTTGATGCTGTTAAGGTATGAAATCACTTGAAAATGAGGTGACATCAGTGAACTCACTCGAAAATGAGGTGACACCGACACATTGTTACACCTTTTTGCTCGAAAAATGAGTGATATCAATGATTCTCGCAGGCTATCAAACCAACCGTGCTTATAGGAACCTCCGGAGTAGGGAAGACTTTCACACAAGAAGTAGTTGAGGCCATGGCTTCATTTAATGAGGTATAGCATGTTCTCCACAGAGCCATTTTTTAGGGTCCCTCATTCTACTTGTTTGATTCGATGATGAAAGTAATAGTCAAGTTGCAATTCACAAATTTCAGAAACCTCTTATCCTTGCTCTGTCAAATCCGACCTCTCAATCCGAATGTACTGCTGAGGAAGCATACACTTGGAGTAAGGTGAGAACTGTTTTTTTATGTCTATTCTAGGTATCAAAAATAGGCATCTCAAAATTGTCTTTGATCCATAGGGCCGTGCAATTTTTGCCAGTGGAAGCCCATTCGATCCAGTTGAATATGAGGGGAAAACTTTTTTATCTGGCCAGGTCTGAACTTGTTCCTCCCAAACATACAATTAAACTAATTGGCCATCAGCTTCAAGAAGCATGCTGAATAACACTGCACCTTTTCAGGCAAACAATGCTTACATATTTCCAGGTCTCGGCCTTGGTTTGATCATTTCAGGAGCAATACGCGTGCATGACGAAATGCTTCTTGCAGCATGTAAGTAGAAATCAATGAATGCAATTACCCTTCCTATGATACTAAGGATAAATTTCAATGGTTTATTCTTTAGATATGGTTAAGGATCTGATGTTGGTAAACGTTTTTTGGTTTAGATGAGAATTTCAATCTAACTATTCTTCTTGAGTATACCGGCTAGAAATGTTTTAGTTCTCTGGTTGCAAAAATTTAATACTGTTAAAGATAGTTGAGACAAACATAGCTTGCTAATAATTTATTTTTAAAGACGTTAATATGAAAACTTAACTACTTTGTTAAATGTGGTTTGAGACTTAAAGTTAGTTTATATTCCTCAGCTTTAGATAAAATTTGATCGTTTAGCTCCAAAGAAACGTTTATTTTTCTCTAGGTCACAAAATTCAACTTCGTTTTGAAATATTTCGCAGCTGAATCTCTAGCCCAACAAGTGACACAAGAGAACTTCGATAAAGGATTGATCTATCCTCCCTTCAAGAACATCCGAAAGATATCAGCACACATTGCTGCTAATGTGGCTGCGAAAGTATATGAACTCGGTGTGTTCGTTTTTTCTAAATGGATTCTATGCTTCATGTGATAGGAACGTACTTCAAAACACGATTTCCTTACTAGCATCCTATTTTGTGTTCTTTTAAGGTTTGGCTTCTCGCCTTCCTCGCCCCCAAAACCTGTTGGAACACGCAGAGAGCTGCATGTACATGCCAACATATCGCAGCTACCGGTAAATTCATGAGGATTTTTGGAAAAGATATGGATGCAGGATTTGATTCCAAGTTCTCACACAATAACACTGATTATCATCTGAGTTAACTGCCATTGTTCAGTTAATACAGAAAGTTTTCAGTTTTCAGTTTTCAGTTTTCAGCTACCAGTGAAATGTCTTTTTTGGAAAAATATTTAGCATGTTCACATTGCGGTCGATGAAACATATGTTTAATCAATTGGAAATGTTAGTTTTTTTAAGGAAATGACTTTTATATGAATCGAGCAATAATCATTTTCTATGTTCATAGTTCTACACCAACACAACACATACTTTGTTCATCAGTATTGCCACACAATGAGTTGCCTCCTCCATCCCTTATCCTCTTTGGACCCTTAATAAAGACTTAAAGATCCTTAATAACACATACTATAATAAACCAATTATTATAGTAAATAGACCCTTAATAAGATCATGCAATATGAGTCGAAAAGTTCTTTTAACTTTGTCAAAAGTAGTTCTATGATTGCTATATATACAAATATATATAATCAAGAAATTTAAAAAGGAATAGAAAATTAGTTAAAGATCAATTATTTGAGCACAATTGGTGACCTTAAACTAGAACATAATTAAAGCTTATCCACATCCTCATGATCATCAACTCCTCTTAATCCCTGTACAAGTAGCTTGTTCAATTGGTCCCTCTTCTCCACCTCCTTCCTCATCTCCTCCCCTGTCTTAATCACTTTCTTGCCCTACCAAAATTCCACTCAAAACTTATCTTAACGCGGAATTAAATTTACATAATTATTAATAAATTTACACTAAACCTGAGTGAAGATGCTTGATGCTTCCTTTGCTTGCTTGGTTTGGATTATTTCCACTGCAGCTTCCTGAAAAATAAAAATAAAAATAAAAATAAAATAAAACTACAAAAAAAAAAAAACTATGTAGATGGAGAAAATATATATATTTATTAAAAAAATATATTACTCGAGCATTGGTTAAGGCTCCTTCATGGAGTGTCTTAGGCTCCATCTCAATGGGGCAGCCCAATAATCTATCCATCTATTTTCTTGTATGGCTTTGTGTTATATTTTGCATGAATTAATCTAAATAAATATGCGTATATATAAAGGAGAAATAATCACGGGCAAAAAGATAAACAAAACACGAGAATAGGGATGCTTGTTTGGTGGCTCTATGCAACCTTTACGGTGAGAGCATTAATTAAGATGTTTATATTATATGTTGAATATAAGCAAAAAAACTATCAAATGATGGCTCCAAATTATACAAATCATGGATTTAAAAAAAACATAAATTAAAAATATTTAAAATACTTTTTTTAATTAGCATTGTTATAGCAAACAGGGGAAAATTTTAGTTATTTTATTTTAATCAAAATTATTATATATGCAACATTATTTATCAATATATATTTTTTTTATCAATTTAATCAAATTTGTCCTAATGAATTAGCATAGTTGGTATATGAGCAGAGCCGGCCCTGGGCCAGGGCTACCAGGGCACCCTCCCAGGACCCAATAATACCCAGGGGCTTATATATATGTGTGT
>JBAMIE010201732.1:0-11010 GCA_037177295.1 Kaempferia parviflora
CTGCAGCAGCTGAAGAGGCAAAAAAGAACAAGAAGATCATTGTTGAAGATGAGATTGATTTGAAGTATACATCATTTAAGAATTTTGATACCGTCCGAGACCACTCGGATCACTTTTTCAGCGGACCAGAGTATCTAATTAAGGTAAGTGCCATCACTCTTAGCTTAGGGACGATAATTTCTATTGATATGGTTATCTGAATCTGAATCTACCCACCACGGTTGAATCAGGTGGATTTATATATTTAATCATTTGAGGGATCACATCTAATCCTAATCCATCATGGTAAGGGTTGTAGCACAGGCCACCCCATAATGTAGGTGTGATACAGTGTTGATTTATGTATCTGCGTGCGTGTGTTTCCCATCTTTTACTCCATAACCATGGCGCCCCTGTTCTATTGTGCCCCACATGTGACATGGACTGGGAATGAGATTCATTGCCTGCCCTACCCCATTTCTAACTTGTGATGAGATTCAATTTCTGGTTCTAGAAATTATGAGTACATTTCCTAATCTCTTTTTAGTTTTTATTAACAGTCTTCAAAAAATTGGGCAAAAAGGATTCAGCATGAATGGAAGGTTCTAGAGAAAGATTTACCTGGTAAGATCATTCCATGTACTAATCATAATGAGTTACTAATTCTATTTTATGCATTTGATTTAGATATGTTGAATTCCGACTTTATACTCTTTTGTTTATTACAATTGTTTTACACTATAAATTCTCTAATTGTATCAAATGCTTTTATAAGTCTACTGTCCGTGAAGAGTTCTTCTTTTTTTTTTCTTTTCAAAATGCTTTTATTTAGTTATTTAGGCTTTTTTAACAGTTTATAATCAAATAGGTTGGAAACACTAGAATTTTGATGTAAATAAATTAATAAAGTTTACTTAATTTTCTGGTCTAGGGAAAAAAGATACCCAAATAACTGTTAAATTTCACTTGGCATAATTCTGCATATCTAGAGGATTCAGATATCCAAAATATTACTTTTCTATTAGGAGACAGATTGTGATGTGTTTTATTTTGTGAAATTGTGGTTGTTAAGTCGCTCTGATATTTCAAGTTCAATATTGTTTCCTGATTGTCATTATCAATATTATCAAATGCCTCTGTGAGAGAATTCGCGCCTTTAGATGTCAACTTGTAAGCTGGTCTTATTTGATTTCAAGAGAATTAAACTAGAATATTTGGTTATCAGGTTCATCATGTCCTTCTTTTTGCCATGCTTCTTGGACCTGACATTGTCTGTCTTATTTCTTTCTTTTTCATATCCTGAGCAGAAACAATATATGTTCGCATATATGAAGATAGGATGGACATTCTGAGGGCTGTTATTATAGGAGCAGCAGGAACTCCATATCACGATGGTCTATTCTTCTTTGATGTATACTTTCCTCCACAATATCCACAAATTCCTCCTGTATGAAACTTTTCTCACTCTATTTATATGAAACAATGTTTCTCTCACGAGGTTAGCCAAATTAACTAGAATTTTCCTTATTTAGATTGTTCATCATCACTCTGGTGGACTCAAACTCAGCCCACACTTGTATAAAAATGGGAGGATTTGTCTTAGCCTTCTGAATACCATGGTTGGCACAGGATGCGAAATGTGGCATCCATCAAATTCAACAATGTTGCAGGTCTTGGTTTCTATTCAGGCTCTAGTTCTAAATGCAAAGCCATACTTTTATGAGTTAGCATATGCACCAGCAACTAATACTAAGCATGAGGAGCAGAAGTCCCTCACTTATAATGAAGATACCTTTCTCTTATCCTGCACGACAATGCTATACTCACTACGGAAGCCGCCAATGGTATGCTTCATGTTGTTTTTGTAGATTTTATTTAATTACTTTATTTTCCTTAAAACAATCAATATTACTCATATGATGAACAAGACGGAAGGTGGTTGCTATTCCTAGATGTCAGTGCCAAAATTTATCAGCCCTTCTCAAATAGTTGGCAAACATGGCTCATCAATATGATGATCATATTGACCGTCAGGCTATTGGGTAACCTTGGGTGACATTTGGAAAATTTTATGGATCATGAGTTGTTTCTTGCTTCTTGATCCTGAATATGAAGAATCAAAAATATTAGCCTACACACTCTTATATGTGCGTGTGTGAGCAGACGCAGTGTTTAAACAAATTTTTTAATCTTTTCCTTCTCTCTCCTACATGCAGACTTATCTCTTTCCTGCATGCATTGTAAAAAACAGCGTTATACAATGCTGGTTTTTAAAAAACAACTCTACGATAGCGATGTTTTTTTAAAAAATAGCACTACGCAATGCTATTTTTTTCCAAAAAAAAAAAAAAAATAGCACTTCGCAGAAAAAAACAATACTGCGCAACTCTATCGTACACAGTAGAGTTGTTTTTGCAAAAACAACTCTACGATAGAGTTGTTTTTCCAAAAACAGTATAAAGTTATACTGTGTAGTTGTTTTCCTAAAATAGCTATACTATGTAGCTGTTTTTGAAAAAACAACGCTATGTAAAAAAAAAATTGCTGCGCAATGCTGTTTTTTGCAAAAATAGCTACTGTGTAGTTATTTTTGAAAAAAATAACTTCGCTATTTATTTTCTACGCAGCGCTCTTCTTTTCAAAACAACGTTACACTGCATGCAGGAGAGAGAAGGCAGAGAAGAGGGATTAAAAAATTTGATTGAATACTGCGTCAGTTCACCACATCAGATGTCGCCCATCATCGCGCATATAAGAGTGTGCAAGCTAAAATTTTTTTGACTAGAATAATCATTGCCATTGTTTATTCATGGTGATTTTGAAAGCTTAGTATTTATTTGTATATTGGTGGGGATGCCCATGTTGTTCTCTCACACCTGACCAACAACATTTTGTTCTGTTTACAGCATTTTGGTGACTTCGTGGCTGGACATTTTCGTAACCGGGGGCGTACCATCCTACTCTCATGCAAAGCTTACATGGATGGTGCTCGAGTTGGATGTGTTGTCGGTGAAAAAGGCCTGTTTAAGAGTTGCTTGTTTAAGAGTTGCTCAACCAAATTCAAGGCATCCTTAAAGAAACTATTCAAGGACCTTCTTATGGAATTCATTATTAAAGGCGCTGATTGTGATGAATTCCTGACCCTGAAGGTCAAAGAAGGAATGGGTAAATACTGCTTGATGCTAGTTTTATCACCGTTCAAACAGCTCGGTAAATATTGGTGGATGTTAGTTTTATCATCGTTCAAACAAGTTGGTAAATATTTTAGGCTTGGCTACCATTAATTGAAAAATCACAACAACAGCATCATCTCAGGCAATAAATCATTCTAAGGAAATGAGAAGTTTATTTGCATTGGATTTCTTTGGTTTATCAATGTTTAATTTTCTTTCAGGTTGATTTTTTTCCTTGACTGTACATTCAATTAGTTGCCCAGTTCAGTTGCTTGTTATTTCCTATAATTTTATTATACATCATCTCCTAATTTATATATAAAAAAAAATTCTGAGTATCTGCGATCTTCTTCCTCGCAATGGAAACATTGATTTTTTTGTTTTTGTTTTGTTTTTTTTTTTTTTTTTTTTTTAAGAACTGGTATAGATTTACCAAGTCAAAATTATGAAAGTACTTTTAAGGTTTAATAATTTTTAAAAAATATCTACTATTAAAGTCAAAATACTTACCCTCTCATATTTTTATTTTGCTATAAAAATATCTCTTTTTAAGATTGAAATATTTGTTTAATTTTAAAATTATTTGTTGATAGGGAAGAGATATTTTAATATTAAAATGGACATTAATATTATTTTTAAAGACATTTTTAAAAATGTTGTTAAATTTTAGGAAGATATTCTAAAATTAACCTCCATTTACAACACCATTTTAATGAAAGTATCAAAAATCCAAATATGTAATCCAATAATTTTAACTAAAATTTATAAATTATTTTTCCCAAGTGAAAAAATAGCCATTATCATTTCAAGATCAATTCCAAATAATCAATTTTAAGAATGGCAAATTTAAATAAAAAAAACTCAAGATATAATATTATTGATGAGAAATCATGTAATAAAAATTTAAATAAGTTGTCATTAAAAATATAACCACACATTGTTTTTAAATGAAATCCTCCTCACCGAAAAGTTAAATATAAGATTTTTTTATAATAAAAATAATTAACTATTATATTTTCCGATAAAATTTTTAACAATAAAAAATTAACAACTACTTGCAAGAGATAAAATAAGAATAAAATTTATCATTAAAATGGAATAAAAACTATCATTAAAAATCGATTCCTCATCAGCTTGAAAAGATTTGAAAAACGCTGAATTAAAAAAAAAATAAAAATAAAAATGTAAACGTGAAAGAGAATTAGCTACAATGACATTATTAAAATTTTGGAAGATGTTTTACAAAAAATATTATATTCAGTAATTCTGGTGAAGGGGTAGTTCGGTAAAAGTGGTAGATCGTCAGTGGCATTTCGGTAAACGAGGTTTCCGACGGCGGCGCAGGGGAGCACGCAGCATGGAGATCGCAAAAAGCCGAAGAGATCTGAGAGGATTTTGCTTCGTTTTGATCGCGTCAGAAGACGACGAAAGGGATTTATTTGAATTAGGGTTCTCTTGTTTTGGAGTGATCTGGCGAGCGAAATTTCGATTTCGAAGCTCTTTAACAGTGACGGCCTGAGTCCGTCTGGATTTGTCCGCTCCCCTAGCTTACTTGCGGAGTCTGTCTGACGGCGTAGATTTGGAAGGGAACACCGCCCTGCCGAGGCGAAAAGTTTGGTTTTTGATGGATTTCGTCAGCGTCGTCGAGCTTGGGCTTCTACTGTGACGCTTCTTCGGCGCTTCCTTCGTCGTGGTGGCTTTGCAAGGTGCCGGGAAGGGTTGTGTTGCTCGGAGTCATCTTCAATTGATTTTCGTCGTCCTTTTTCGATTCCCTGACCAAGATACCTTTTTGGTGCCGAGAAGAAGCTCTTTTTACAGACTTTAGGGTTTCTAGAAATCTGATTCGAGAGTTCAAAGAGCGTTGCAGCACATCATAGCAGCGAGCACATTCACGAGGACAGCGATGCCTTGTATTATTTGAGCAAGTAACGGCGATAGTAACGAACAAGGAAAGTAATACTTCTCTGGTTGGTCAAAGTGAAAACATTTGATCTGTTGAGTCAAAAGCGTCCTTTTGGATCGCTTTAAACCTAGAAAATAGTTCTCCGTGCTGTGGTTCAGATGTTGGTCATCTGCAAAAGCTTCCCCCTCCGAGGTAGGTCCGACCATTGGAACACTGAAAGAAAAGATCTATCTTTATTTCTCTGCTTGTATTTTCTCGTCTTATGGAGGTTTATACAAGTAAACATGACCTGGAGCCAAGAGCTTGGTTAAGAAAGTTCTTCTCTGAGTTAGGGAGAAATGAGTACCAACCAGCACCAAGAGCAGGGGAAGAGTGTCAAGGGCCTTGATGCTACTGAGAAGGTTGTTGTTGCAGTCAGGGCTTCAAAAGAGATCCCAAAGACAGCCCTTGTATGGGCTTTAACACATGTTGTTCGGCCTGGAGATTGCATAATGCTCTTGGTTGTGGTTCCTTCGCACAGTTTCGGTACCATTTTCTATCTTCTCTTGGTGTTCATTTCCCTAATTTTCTATTCTCTTATATTACTCTCACAACTTATCAAGAAACTTGATAGTTAGTTAGCCATTGGTTATGATTGTTTCTCATTTAGTTACTCAAAGACGAGTCTGCTACTTAGCAAGTTTGGTCGTGTATCTATTCTACACACCCGCTAGTATGTTACCTAATCAACTATATAAAAGCACAAGCTGATATTTCATGTTCCTGCTGTAAAATATATTAGTCGGTCATAATGCTTTATATTGTATATAATTTTTCATCTTACTTGATGGCATATATTTACCAAAGCATCACAACCAAACTCTTTGTGGTTGTGAATTTTTTCCTTTTAATGTAATTACTAAACTATGTGATGCTAGCACATTTCGTCTTCGCTGGTGTATGATTGATCTACTTTATTAAATTTTTTGTTTGTTTAGGTAGAAAACTATGGGGATTTCCGAGATTTGCTGGTGACTGTGCCACTGGCTATGGTAAATCACAACCTGGTACACCTTCGAAGCAGAAGTCTGACATTACTGATTCCTGCTCTCAAATGATGCTGCAACTTCGTGAGGTTTATGATTCAAACAAGGTTAGTTGCTTATGCCATTCCTCTATAGTCTTCCTTAAATTTTCCCGCTGAATGTACCTAATTCCTTTTCTTTGTAGATAAATGTCAAGATAAAGATTGTTTCTGGATCACCTTGTGGTGTAGTGGCTGCAGAATCCAAACGAGTCCAGGCGAACTGGGTTGTGTTAGACAGGAAATGATCTACATGAACTTTCTTTCTTTCTTTCTTTGTTTTTTGTCTGGTCTGCCTTGAGTATCTTATATGTTTTTCTTTAACAACTGGTTTCTTTTATATGCAACATGAGCTAATTATGCTGCTTTCTCATTTTGACATCTTGATGCTATTTCTTTCTACAGACAGCTGAAGAACGAAGAGAAGTGTTGCATTGATGAATTACAATGTAACATAGTAGTAATGAAACACTCTCAACCAAAAGTTCTTCGCTTGAATTTAGTAGGATATGATGATGTAGAGATGCAATTACTTTGTCAAGTGCCCTCAGAGTTAGAGAGCTCAAAGGCTTCTGCCAGCAACAAAGATTCTCAAAAATCTATTAGAGGACCAGTTGTGACACCAGCTAGTAGTCCTGATTTAGAGACATTATCTACTACTACTGAAGCTGGAAGTTTGTCAATGTCAAGTTCTGATCCTGGAACCTCTCCTTATTTTGCCATTGAAGCAATCAGTTGTTCTCCGAAAGAGGAGCATATAGCTACAAAAGATATAAGGAACGTAGATATATCTTCCTTCGATTCTGATAGTGAGAATCTTAGCCCTGGTGAAGCAAAATTTGAGCCCTGGATAGCAGAGATTTTTGGAGGTGGCTGGCCAATGTCAAGGGAAATTCACGAACGATCTCCATCATTTAATAGTAATGCTCGTATGTCTACAGCCAAAGCCTTGTTGGATAAACTTTCTAAGCTGGACAGAGAACCTGAAGTTGGTTCTGTGAGTTGTAAATTAGATTTGAACTTCAGTGGGAATGTCAGAGAAGCTATTTCTCTCTCAAGAAATCCACCTCCAGAACCACCTCCTCTATGCTCCATATGCCAGCACAAGGCACCTGTATTTGGAAAGCCTCCTAGGCGGTTCAGCTACTCAGAGCTAGAACTTGCTACTGGTGGGTTTTCGCAAGCAAATTTCTTGGCTGAGGGAGGGTTTGGATCTGTACATAGAGGTGTCCTTCCAGATGGTCAAGCAATTGCAGTCAAGCAACATAAACTTGCTAGTTCCCAGGGCGATCAAGAATTCTGCTCGGAGGTGGAAGTTCTAAGCTGTGCACAACATCGGAATGTGGTGATGTTAATTGGATTTTGTGTAGAAGATAGAAGAAGGTTGCTGGTGTATGAATATATTTGTAATGGATCTTTGGATACTCATCTCTATGGTCAGTACTAAATTCATTTATATCCTTTTAATTACTACTACTATTAAGAATAAAGTCCATTA
This sequence comes from Kaempferia parviflora, assembly GCA_037177295.1. Classification (NCBI taxonomy): domain Eukaryota; kingdom Viridiplantae; phylum Streptophyta; class Magnoliopsida; order Zingiberales; family Zingiberaceae; genus Kaempferia; species Kaempferia parviflora. The sequence continues at coordinate 7,617 of JBAMIE010201732.1, forward strand.
TATATCAATGTTACACAAATCTTTTGAGATTGAAACTCCTCTTTATAATAAAACTGTAGTTAAGTTCTGAATGAATATTCTCCAAAACCTAGTTATTTTTGTTTTTAAATTTTTAACAGAAGCATGTTTCTGGAAGCATTGTTAGATAATTATTGATACCTGAAGTAACCTGTAGTAATATTTTACTTAGGCATGAATGTTATGTGTTATCTATCAGTCGCGTAAACATACTTCAATAATGGGATCATTATTCTTATCCAGATTCAAACCGTTTGCTGAACATTCAATATCTTATTTGTAATGTTTTGTACTGAGAATAAATTTCCGCATGTGGTGGATTTGTTCTGACCTAGAAGATCATATTCCTTAATTCCTGTAGGTCGTAATCAAGAACCATTGGAATGGTCTTCTCGGCAAAAAATTGCTTTAGGAGCTGCTCGGGGTTTGAGATATCTTCATGAATAGTGCAGAGTTGGGTGCATAGTCCACCGAGATATGAGGCCAAATAACATTCTTATAACCCATGATTTTGAACCATTGGTATGGTTTCGAATTCCCTGCTGCAAAAAATTGAGTTGATGTGTGAGAGTGTTAGACGTGATTACAACATTTCTGTTTGAGATATCACTCTTTATGCTGCTTTTTATTGCCTTGAATCCTATCGCGCTTAATTCAGTTTAACCCTGATGAAAGCTTTTGAATGTTGTTCTTCGTGTTCTTAGTCCCGATTAGTTTTGAAAGTTTGCTGCTGTTTGGCTATTCATGATAAGAACGTAATCGTTCCACATCTATCTTGTTTTGTTGAGATGCAAACTAACAAAGAAAAGCAGCACTAGTACCTAAAACATGCTGCTATGAGTATAATGATATTAGATACAAACCTTGCCAAAGTTTTGCAACCTAGTTTCATATTAATTCCATTTTCTACTCAAGAACCTGAAGTCCTCTAACATGACATGAAAAAGACACCTGACCTTTTATTGCGTAACTCAAAGGTTGGTGATTTTGGCTTAGCGAGATGGCAGCCAGATGGTTATCTTGGTGTCGCAACCAGAGTGATAGGAACCTTTGGGTAAATCTTGCACCAGAGCAAAAAACTTCTACCTTAGTGATTGGGCTATTAATCTAAAATCATTTCCATGTGTAGATATCTAGCACCTGAATATGTTCAAACTGGGCAAATTACAGAAAAAGCCGATGTATATTCCTTCGGAGTCGTCCTGCTGGAGCTTGTCACCGGACGGAGAGCTGTTGATATAAACCAACCAAAGGGTCAGCAGTGCCTCACAGAATGGGTGAGTGGAAAATTTTTTGTTTCCAAAATTCCTCACTACTTCATTAATCACTAGCTCAATTTTTTGTTTACTTTGTGAAATTGAAATTTTAATAATGGTAGCATCTCATTTTTGTGAGAATTACATTTTCTAGTAGCTCAGGTATTGTACTATCTAGTAATCGAGTATACATTCAAGCTTTATCTTGGTTGAACAGGCCCGCCGTTTGCCCGAAGAGTATGCCTTGGAAGAGTTTATAGATCCTTGTTTAGGTAAGGATTACTCTGAAGATGAAATTCACTGGATGTTGCATGCTGCGTCTTTGTGCATTAGACGAGATCCTCATGCCCGGCCTCGGATGTCTCAGGTGCTTTTTTAAGAGTTCTGTAGCTCAAGAGTATGCGAAGAAAATTGAAATTCCTTAGGTTTAACACTGGATTTACGTGCGAAGGTTCTTAGGATTTTGGAGGGCGACTTGAAGGAGATGCCAAGGTATGCCAATGGAAACAAGAGCGACCTGACCTGAGCAACAACAATATTCCTATTGTGAAACAAAATTTGAAGCTTTTGCCTTGAAAGGCAAACACCATACGATACTTCACATACAGCCTGGGAACGAGAAAGAGTGTTACACAGAAGTTAAATGTTAGGAAAGTTTTAGCTGATGTCCGTATAGGTGTTTTTTTATGGATCGCCATTTCAAGTGTTGCTCGTATTGGGCTTCTGATGTCAGGGTATGCATCGAATAATAAATATTCTTTTTAGCTCAATCCATCAGTTATGAATAGGGGTGTAATTGAACCGAGCCAAGTCGAACAGTGAGAAGCTCGAGCTTGGTTCATTATCTCTAGGCTCGAGTTCAATCCGAGCTTTAGTTCTTAAGCTCGAGTTCGGCTCGCAATAAAATTAAATGGTTCGAGTTCGGTTCGAAAAAAAAACTCGTTTAAGATAATTAGCTATAATAATTAATAATATATTATTATATTTATTTTTTATGTGATTGAGTTTTATATATTTATATAAAATAAGATAAGCGAGTTTCTTAACGAACATGTTCGCGAGCATTTTAACGAATACGTTCGCGAGCCTCTAAACGAACATGTTTACAAGTTCACAAACTAAATATTGTTAAGTTCGAACTCGGCTCGATAATGTTTTCAAGCTCTTAATTAGGCTCTAGCTCCGCTCGTTGACTTAATCGAACGATTTTTTTTTCAAACCAAGATTCGAATAGTTCACGAGCGACTTGACTCGTTTAGGGTTTACACTCATAGTTATAAAATATCATTAACTCTATGTGTATTGTCAATATCTTAGAAGGTGTTTGGTTAATTAAAGGGTATGAAAATGAAAATGTGATTGATAGAAGTGGGGAATAGGAATGGAGGAGGAGGTTCATTCCCTCCATTTTGTTAAGTAATGGCGCATTTTTTTATTTAAGAGATTGAATCCGTGGGACCCACCACTAATTCCCAGATCAATGAGTTGAATCAAATAGTTTTATGAGTGAAACAAAACAACTTAACAATAAAATTAAAGTAAACATAAGTACGTAAAATGGTTATCTCATTCGTCATCGTATCTCGAAGCGAGTATAAAACACCGACTTTATGGAGTTTTTATTCGACATATCAATAAAAAATTAGTAAACTACTAGGAACACAAAGGTGCACAAAAGATTAGTATTGGAAATAATATAAGGTAAGGTATAAACAAAAATATCTTTGCATAAAATGAATCATAATAGAGGCTTTAAATTGATAGAAATGGTCAAGCAATACTTTCATATGATTCCGATCTAAGTAATACTCTTGATGAACAAAGCACGACGGACTAATAGTGTTCAAATGCAAGTAGCAAACATATTTAAGAAAATACTGTTAATGAGACAGCTTCAGTATACATAGTTTATGCGAATCGAAGATCCGAACCGACACACGTTTGATTTCTCAGAAGACACAGCAAGTCTTAACTTAAGAACTAAAAATCTCTAAAATTTTCGCAGGCTGATAAAAACTCGAATCTAAAACTTCATAATAATAATAATAATAATAATAATAATAATAATAATAATAATAATAATAATAATAATAATAATCTACTTCCCGCCGAGTGTGGGA
>JBAMIE010201752.1:0-11009 GCA_037177295.1 Kaempferia parviflora
ATAAGCAAACAAACTAAGAAGACTTTAAAATATTTCAAATAAACATTATCTAATCACGATCGACTGTGTAGAAGCTAGCAGGTAGCTACTACACTATGTAATAACTAATTGTTAGTTTCTACAACAGTTTCATCTTATGTTGTTTTGTTTATTGGAGAATGATAACATAATTAAAATAATGTTTTAATGAACAAAACAAACTAAGAGGACTCTAGCACACCCACTACATTTCAAATGAATATTATCTGATTATGATTGACTGTGTAGAAGGTAGTAGGTAACTGCTACAACGTGTTACTAGGGTTGTAAATGAACCGAATGCTCATGAATAAGCTTGGTGTTCAGCTTAGTATGAGCTTGTTTATGTTCATTCAACATACACAACATTAACTAAATAAACAAGCTTAAACAACTCGTTTAACTAAATAAATAAGCTTAAACACATATGTGTTTCACTCGTTATTGTTCGTGAACAACATTCGTGAACAATATTTATGAACCATGTTAATTAATAAAACTCTTATCATAAAACTCCTATTAACCTGTAAAATAAACAGAAAAAAACTTTTAAAATGAACGAACAAGAGTTTAAATTATCAAGCTCAATAAATAATCAAACAAATGAAAATTTCAAATAAGTAAAAATTTTAAATAATCAAATAAGTTTGAATTGAGAGCTCAATAACATCTAAACGAACCAAACTCAAACTAAGCTTGAAGTCTCGTGGCTATGATGCAGCAGTAAGGGCACTCAGTTATCTCCCAGACACTTACGATTCAAATTCCAGCTATGGCGTATTTGTAGGGATTTTTCCTCAAATATGATTTGCAACTAAGGGATGTTGAGCTTCTGGACTGGCTACCGTTAGTGCTTCCTGATTTACCCTGGTGGTCAGTAGAAAACTTTTGTAGGGTGAGGTCCGTCACCCCAAGCTAGACGTTACCCAGCTTGGTTAATTATTTTTTTTTTTTTGAATTAAGAGCTCGATAACTCTAAACAAACCAAACTCAAGTCAAGTTTGAACCAAGCTCAACTCATAAAAATAAACCAAATTAAACTTGAACAATAATTTTAAAGGCTTGATTTATTTTAGACTCAGTTTGGTTTGACTTGATTACCTTATCAAACAAACTTGAATATCTCAAAACTTAGTTTGACTCGACTTATTTACAACCCTACGTGTATCATGGATTGGTAGTTTCTAAAAAATATTGTTATTTTATGTTGATTTTATTTGTCAAAGAGTGATAACCGGTTAAAATAATATTTTAATAAATAAAATATACTAATGAGACCTCGTATCATCCAGTGTACTTCTAAGGAACATTATCTAATTACTATCTACTATATAGGAATTAAGTGTAACAATGAGTTGTTAGCTTCTATAGATATCTGTTATAACAGCGTTAGCGTTGCTAAGAAAATTTTCTGAACAAAATTACTGATGACCCACTCTTTAGGCAGTTCGGATCCTCTGTCCTAATATTACTGTGTTTTCATGTCCTCTCACCGATCGGACGACTGTAACATCCTCAAAATATGTGTAATATCATCGTGATGTCATCTTTGAAATGTGATTTGGTCCGTCTGATCGGCAAAGAAATACGAGGATACGGGGACATGGTGATGTTGATCCGAACTACTCTTTAGGGGATGCATATTTATTTTCGTTTGAAACGTCGTTTTGATTTTTGCCCAAATAAGTGTAATTAATTGGTAAATTATTATTATTATTTTATTAACAATGAAACGAATCGGTGGTGATCATTTTCAATGTGGCTGCCTTCGGTAGCGGCGGCGCCTGCCCTTAAATTTGATTGCTTTCCCGGCGTCATCGCAAGACCTACCTCCAGCAAGAGGGTCGCCGGCCTTCCACTCTCAAGAAACTATCTCGCTCTCATCACATCGAAGCAAGAAATGAGCGCAGGTATCTTTTGACTCCTACGCGATACTACGATCGCCCTTGGTTCGTGCTTCATGCTCTCAATTCCATGTTTCGGCGCTGCAGACTACGAGCAGGCGTTGATTTGCTTGTCCTCCCTCATCACACGCCGCACCCGAGCCGATGGGTCCAACAAGGGCGACAGCTTCGATTTGCTGTTTGAATACCTCAAGGTTCCTCCACCGCCGCCGCCGCTTCCTCCCTCTCTCTCTCTTGATTAAGTTTGCCTTTCGTGACATATCAGACATGGATTTGTCTAGATTTTGGATCTGGAAGCTGCAATTTCTCCCCTCAATGTCATCCATGTTGCTGGTACTAAAGGAAAGGTGGTAACTTTGGTCAACGGTCGTTTTGCACTTGTGCGTTCTGCTTTCCAAATGGATTTTTTTTATCGTCCTGGACGTTCCGAATGGCGATGCAGGGATCAACCTGCACGTTCACGGAATCTATTATCCGCTCTTGTGGATTCCGAACTGGTCTTTTCACATCTCCTCACCTGATCGATGTCCGGGAGCGGTTTCGTCTTGATGGGTAAGACTGTCGTCTCCTATCGATAGGATGGTTCGTGAATTTCTTTATCTCTTTCCTCGTCCCGTACAATCCTATTGAAAAATTGGCTGTACAGTGTTTAGTGATCGCAAGTGACTCTTACGGAACAATCTGCACTTGCAAGAGTTTACAGTCCTATTGGGTTCCTATTTTTAGTGACAAATGTGGATATTATGAGAAAGGCATTTATATCGGCTTTTTCTTATTTCCATTGTGAGAATTCTAGGGTAGAAGTTTCTGAAAAGATGTTCTTGGAGCACTTCTGGTGGTGTTGGAACAGATTGCAGGTATATCCAATTAATTCTGGTGCATTAAACTATGCCTGTTTCTACAGGAACCTGTCGTTTGTATATTGGGCACTTATAGTACTTAATGGATTTTCATTTTGGTCGCATTCCTAAGCTGTTCCTTTTCATTTATTGGTTATAGTGTGAATGCTTACCTTTGTTTAACCCAGATAAAAGCCTGCAATTTCTTGATCCCTTCTTCACACTTTACCTTGTCATTTTATGGTATATGATTTTTTATTTTCAAACAACAACTCTGCTTCTTGGCATTGCAGGATAAAACTTGTGATGATTTACCAATGCCGAATTATTTCAGATTCCTTGCCCTCCTTGCATTCAGGATGTTCTCCGCAGAGCAAGTTAAGTTCACATTTCTTTATAATGCTTTTTTTTTTTTTTTAATAGATGTCATTTCAACTCCATTGTCGATGTTCATTGGGTTTATTTTTTGTTGCCTTTTTGCTTCATCAATGAAAGTAGGCAGTTGATAGCCTTAAGTGAACTCACCTATAGCTGGAAATGCTCTACAAATTTAATGTATCAGCTTCTTATACAGAAATTTGTCATATAAGAAGAAAGTTTTAAGTTGTGTTATTCCATATGTTTAACAAACACAATAATTTGTTAAAATATACTTGCTGCATTTTATACTTCTTTCCATAGAATTGTTCTGTCTAGTTGTGCAGATATATGCTGATTGTTGCTGCTTGGTTCTACCCGACAAACATTCCTGCTCCCTCAGGCTCAGGCAGATCTAGGCAATAACTTGCTATAATCCTTTACTTAGCTATGTTTGAAGCCATAAATCCAGGAAAAACAAATGTCTATTTTGGAATGTTATGCCTACAGATTATTAAGCTACTAGACATGGATTGAATTAAGTAGTTAACATCAGAACTTAGAACAGGTATTAAGTTAACAAGAGGTAGCTCCCCTAGAAGCCAAGTTCCAAGAAAAACAAGCTTCTCGAGATATTAAGGATGGCGAAGGATGGTTAGGAAGGACTAGTCTCCTATTTCCATGTTATTATGACATTTTCTTCCTTGTTAGGCAAGAAATTCTCACATGGACCCCAGCAATGAGCACACATGTTGACCTTGTTAGCAAATATAATCTATTGTTTAATGGACATATCACATATATAAAATATAATTACTGCATCTGTTTTCAGTGCTCTCGTTGCTACTGAAAATCCAGTACCATCCATTCTTGCAAACTATGAGACAGATCTAAATGTGATTGCACAACATCTGTTGCTGCATTGCATTCTTACATATGTTTCTGCATGAAGCAGGTGGATGCTGCTATTATGGAAGTTGGTTTAGGGGGGAAGTTTGATGCAACCAATGTGGTGAGTAGTAAGTACCAAGTTTGTAAGTCTGTTCTTGGTTTTCCTGAAACTTTTTAGCCTTCATATCAATCCATACTACATGGTAATTCTCAAAAGTCACCATTATTTTCAGGTGCAGGAGCCAATTGTTTGTGGAATATCATCATTGGGTTATGACCATATGGAAATTCTTGGTTAGTCTCTATCCATTCAAGAATTGTAATGCAAATATCTGAAATTATATGAATGGAGCCTGTTAATTTTCAAATATACTTATCTTAATTTAGCAAACTCTTGCTATCTTCCTCTTCAATAAAAAACAAGTGCCCGACTACTCGAGGTTTTTGTTGGTGCTTGTTTATTGTGACTATATCATAGACTAGTAAACACCGTACCAGTAATTTGGCCATAAAAATGTGTTTTTAAACCAACTTTAAGATGCATATAAGAATGATACAAGCTTACTGCCCAAATGAGAAATGGAAGGTAAGGTATTTGCAGTGCTACAGAAAAATGTTGAAAAGGTTTGTGAGATAACAAAATAAAAATGCTCCAATTTTCAACCAAGACAAGGAAGAATTTGCACACTCATGATCTACAGACTAATAGCACAGATTAATGTTTCTAAATGGCAGTCGAGGCGGCCGCCTAGGCGGGAGGCTGCACCACCTCATACTAAAGCGGTGCTTTAGGCAATAACTCATCTTCTTCCGCCACTACCACGCCTAGAGCCACTGTTGTCGTCGTTTGGCCACCACGACGCGTCCAGATGCATCGCTTGGGCCTGGCGACGAGTCTGGACGCATCGCTTGGGTCCAACGATGAGTCCAGACACATCACAAGACGCTTCGCCCAAGCCCGGCGATAAGCCCAAACACTTCGCCCGGACGACCACGTCTGAACTCGTCGTGCGGTGCCGGCGATGTGTCGAACTCATCGTCCACAACAGGGTACGCAAGTAAGTTGTAAGTTAGGGTTTAATTAAATTACTTTAAGTTAATAATTTTAATCAACTTCTAACTATGATTGGGATAATTTAAATAAACTTAATTAAAGCCTAAAAAAATTATCCCATTAATTTAATTTATATATATATATATATATAATTATTTTGTTATTTGTTATTTTTTATTTTTAAATATTTAGATTCAATTTTGTAATTTTTAATTAATATATTTTATTAGAAGTAAATGTTATAAAGAATAATGATTATTTATAATATTATGTCTAAAAAATAGTAAAAAAAAAAAATCAACCGCCTAAGTGGCCGATACGGTAAATCACAGCATCGCCTAGTCAGCCACCGCCATCGCCATTTAAACACTGTCAATTACTAGCAAAAGAAAAGTTTAAATCTTGGAGTATTATGGTCATTTGGCTTTACCCTTCAATGAAATCTGGAATGCATCCTTAGAAATTATAGCTGCATTGATCATTTTATAAATCATTATGGTCCCTTTTCTAACAACTTTAGCTTTTGGAATAAATGGTTAGTCAATCAACTTTGCCATGTTATTAGAGCAGGCAATCCAAGTTTGATATCTGTATCAAAAAAATATCTCTTCACTTCATATGTTAAGTTTAATTCATGTGTTTAGTTGGACCAATCAAGTGAAGTATTCCTACTCATCCATGAGATGGGAGTATTAAGAATATAATATATAAAGTGGTTCCTTATATAATAGCTCAGGATTTTAAGATAAGTGGTTAGCCATCAACTTTAGTAATGGTCATTTGGCTTCAGCCATAATAAAAACTGAAGTACATCCTTCTAATGTTGTAGCAACATTCCTATGAATGGTCAGTTTGTAAAACGTTATGATCATTTCCTTCTAGACTCTATGTTATTGCAATCTGCTGTACTCCATTATTCCTTAATGAATACAAACTAATGTTCATCAACCAAAGTGGAGATCGTGTTCTTCAAACGCAGAGTCACACTTGGAGATTACCTTGACAAGCAAATGTTCAAGAAAGAAGATGTGTAACTGTTCTTTCACCTTCAATCTTAGGGATTAAGGATATGGAGAAAGATTTGCAACATTGAAGATGTTGTCCCATTAAAGAAGTTAAGAAACATCTTCATTAGGTCTTATTTAACAATCTCAAAAGAAGAGAGAAGGAATTCATAGAAGCAACTCGGACATATTAGGTTACCCAATCCTGAAATAGCAGAGTGGATTTCCACTTCTGAGAAAGAAAGTATCAACCCACCAACAGTCACTGCTAGAAGGTAAGACTTAAGAGAGAGTCATCGAGCTAAATACATGGAAAATGTGGTGCCTCCGTACAGTCTTGCTCTGTGAAGGCTTGAAAGATGTCATTTTCATTCATTAAATTCTTCTCTTCTGCACTTTTCTCCCATTGGAAATAGTTACCAAAGCTTGCTATTGCCTATATCTTTCCTTACCCAAATTCAATTTCATCAAGTTTCAGAAAAGATTGACAGGTTTTTTTAGTTTAATATGTAAAAGGCCTCTTAAAATTGACCATCTCATCAGCCTTCTACTCCATGCAGAAATGGAGCAGCTTAGAAGCTGATTAATCCAGTTTGTGCGCACTACATCCATAAACTCTGAACAAAATCTAGTTGTTTTTGAAGCAAAACACTCTAGACTGGAGGGAAATAACATGTTTATTAACAAAGAGTAGAGGTGCGTAATCCAACAATTCCACGGGCAGGGCAATAATTATGCTGACAGAACAAAGAAGCTCATCTGATATATTTAGAATCTTCTCCCTGACAACCACAGTCAACTAATTCCTAATTTGAAAGCTAAGTATGCAAGAGGGAAGTGCAAGTTAGCATCCCAATCAATTCTGCCTGTCTTCTTCCTCAAGAGTACTCTAAAAGTCTCCCGCTATGAACCAAGAGACATCTACTACATCGCCAACATAATGCAATTCTTGAAAGAAATACTTCGAATCAGCATCTTTGTATCATAGACTAGTGTGAAGAATAATTCAGAGGATGACCACACATTATGCAACACTACATTTAGAGAAAAACACTCCTTACATCAAGAAAATCCCACCTCTTGAAAAATTAACTGGTATCCAGATCAAAAGGTACCAGCCTTGTGAATTATCTTTTAGAGAAAACCTCAGTAGTTTTGTTTCTTGGAGAAAAATAAGATTATTTGCATTTGCTGATCAAATTAGTTACCATCTGATGCTTTGGGAGCTTGTTCTCACATGATGCATATTCTAGGAAAGAAAATTAAGACAAAATGATATGGTAAGGGAAATACATCCATGAAAGCAATTGAAGCAAGGATGAGAAGGTGTAAGCCTCAAGACTCTCCATGATAGCCTCAAAGGTCAATGGATCAGCCGAGAGTACCTCAGCCCTGCACACACTAAGAGAACATGCTCCTTTGAAGAATCAAGCTTCAAGATGTTATGGACCTAGGGATATAAATGTAAGAATCACGTAAATACTAGGGACTTGTAATATTTTACATTGATGAAAAATCTACATAGACGGAGAGGACTAGATAGGGAAATCAATGTAATCAATTGCCCATTATAAGGACCATAGGATTATGGCTGTCAGCAAAATTTGGAACAATGACAGAAGGTGCTGCAAACCCTCTTATTTTGCATTGAAAAAAAAAATGTGATGCATAATATTCTTATATTCACACTAAATGCTTGATGTGAGCAGTGTTTTAAATGGCAGTTGAGGCGGCTGCCTAGGCGGGAGGTGAACCTCAACTGCACCGCCTTGAACGGCATCGCCCGAGACTCGTCGAAGCTCAGGCGATGATGTCGATCGTCGAATAGAATAGGTTTTTTTAACTTAGGATTTAATCAAAACTTTAGATGAATAATTTTAATCATAATTGGGATAATTTTTAAATAGGCTTAATTAAAGCCCAATAAAACTATCCTATTAATTTTATGTATATTTAAAAAATATTATTATTATTATTTTAAAAAATATTATTATTTTAAAACAAATATTTAGATTAACTTTTTTTTTTATTTTTAGTTAATATATTTTATAGTAATTTTGTTTTTATTTTTGATCATTTATTTAACTTTTTATCCTTTAGTTAATATATTATTTAATTATGTATAAAACTAGTAAAAAGAATTAAACCGCACCGGCTAGGCAGCCGAGGCGGTAGGTGTAGGTGGTCACTAACCGCACAACCACCGCCTACTACCATTTACAACACTGGATGTGAGTTCTAATTCTTTGATTAGTCTTTTTTAACTTGAAGAGAGGAGTAAGTGAAGGCACTAGATAGGTGGGTGAATAAATACAATCTTAGGTCTAAACTTCAGCAATCATATAATCCTTAACACGCTAGTTTATGTAAGATGTCACATATGAGAGGTAAAACATTTCTATTTCTGCGATACCAAAATTCTAATTCATAGTAACTTAGTATGCGGATAGTATCTTTAATTGCTTATTCTATACTGTGCCGTGATCAGGGTATACACTTGAAGAAATTGCTGGAGAGAAAGCTGGAATTTTTAAGGTTTTAGTTTCTATTTTCTTTGACATTTGTATATAGAAATATGTCATGAAAATAATATCCATCTTTTTTTTACCCTGTAAATTTATCTTACTTCGCACAGAAAAATGTACCTGCATACGTCGCACCCCAGCCTGAAGCAGCGTTGCATACACTAGAAGATAAGGCTTCTCAATTAGGTGTAAGCAACCTTCTCATAGGAAAATATGGTTACTAATCTCAATGTCAATTTATATTAATTGGGCAAATAACTAGCAATTTAATTATTTCATTGCAGATTCCTCTTCATGTAGTTTCTCCATTAGATCCTGGATTACTGAAAGGTCAACATCTTGGGCTTGCTGGTGAACACCAATTTATAAATGCTGGTCTTGCTGTAGCCTTGTCCACCTTTTGGCTTACAAAAACTGGAAACATGAAAAACATTCAAAGAAATGAAAATGTGAGTATTAGTTTTCCATATTCTTTTCTGTCATTTCAAAGAAATGTATCATCTATGGTTTGCCTTGTGGATCAGACTCTACCTGAGCAATTTATCAGAGGCTTATCAAGTGCTAATTTGGAGGGAAGAGCACAGATAATTCCTGATCGAGTTATGCAACAGCAGAACTCCAACAATAGATGCCTCACTTTCTACCTTGATGGAGCCCATAGCCCAGAAAGCCTAGAGGTGTGTGCAAAATGGTTTTCCACTGCTTTAAGGGAGGATGGTCACCATTTTGAGGAACATCCTCATGAGGAAAACCCTGATGGACAGGTAAGTTCTGATTGGCTTTTGACATGCATTGACCACAAACGTAGATGAATCCATCCATACAATTAAGACGTTCTTCCACAGGGAGGTTATCCTGATTCTGATAAGGTAGAGTGCCTACAGATACTACTGTTCAATTGCATGTCAGTTAGAGATCCTCAAGTTCTGCTTCCACGTCTATTAAATACTTGTCTCAAGAACGGTATGTTAATCTTTTTTTCATTTTGGTTCTTTCCCCCCCGTAAGTTTTCTTGCTTTGTGATGGAGGATATTCTTTTATAAGGAATGTACACGTCAAATAGGCTTCTGGTAGGTCAGTTTGAATGTCCTTCTTGAATAGTTAATCAAATTGCTTTCTTAGAAACGTTAGCTTTCATCTTCAAGGTTTTTTTTATACAAACTACAGAATCATTGGTTTTATTTGTAGAAAAATCTTAACTTTATACTTGAAAATTATTATGATATCTGCTTCTTGAAACCTCCAAGAGGAAATCCTAGTGGACATGCACCATGGGGAAACTAATTAATATTTGCTTCCTGAATTCAAATGTTTGGAGATACTAGGCTACACATGCAATGAAATGACTATTTAATAACTGAGTTATGCATCGAGATAGTAATTGACTTTTTATTTAATCATGAACTGTAAATATGGATATATCATACCTTTCAGGTGTCAAGTTCCACAAGGCTATTTTTCTACCAAACCAATCGGTGTTTAACAAGGTTAGTTCTCATGCTTCACCACCAACTGATTCTGAGCAGGTTGACTTGTCATGGCAGCTAACACTACAGAGAGTGTGGGACAATCTGTGTCATGCAGAAGGTACAGAAGTTTTCTAACTTAGCAAAAATTATTTACGAAAGATTTCTAAGAAATACTTGATAGAGTTGAGAACTCCTTCCTAGTGATTTGACACCATTAAATTTCATTCTTTTTGATATATAACCAGATATCCATATAGACTCATATCTAATCGAAATGTGCAGGTTCTAGCAGCCTAGTATTTCCTTCGCTCCCACTTGCTATCAAGTGGCTCAGGGAAAGTGCTCAACAAGGCAGATCAATTCGATTTCAGGTATGCTGTTAACATTGCTCTAGGTAAAAGCTAGCCTTTCATAATTGTCCTTTTAGTGTCTAAAATCCACAAACCACAACTTCATTCAGTTAATCTCAGTTCTACCTTCAGAAATACTTGGTGCTACTTGAAGATTATACACCGTGCATAGAAAGGCCTTCTGTATAGGACTACGCATCTTTGTTTTTCAGAATATAATTATATTTGTTTCAGGGATTTGACGATTTTACACAAGCCAATTAAACATGCATAAAAAAGTTGCAGATGTTGAATAACGGCACACAAGTATTATATGTGAATTAGATGATGTCGAACAAAATAAGCACCATGTATCTTGAAAAATTGGATGCTATATTTGGACATATTTCTCATCTTTTTTGCCCATTCATTTCAGGTTCTGGTAACAGGTTCGCTGCACCTTGTGGGTGATGTGCTGAGATTAATCAAGAAGTGACTCAACATATTGCGTTAGTCAATAAGCTGAACCAGTTGTTTGGATTATCCAAGCCTTTACACTTTTATATGTCTGAAGAAGCATTCAGGATTTTGTAAGCCATCTTCCCGAGAAATTTTATTT
>JBAMIE010201762.1:0-11009 GCA_037177295.1 Kaempferia parviflora
GATTCTTCAAAACTTTATAAGCATCTACGATCGATGGCCACAGTGCGTTTCAAGGAAATGAGGTGAGAGCATACCTGATAATGTCACGGTTCTCCAGTTGAGGTCCGATCATGTGTAGACCATTGAGGATGTCTTTGATTCTCGCATGCAGTTGACTCACGGTTTCTTCATTTTGCATTTTATTATAAATAGAGAATTTAATAATAAGTCACATTTCGTTACCCTTGAGTCGGTCGTTCCCTCGTGTAGTTCAACTCGCTTGTCCCATAGGTCCTTTACGTTGTTAAATGGTCCGACTCGGTTGAGTTCCTCCTTGGTCAGTCCACACTGGAGGGTGTTCAACGCTTTGTTGTCAATTTGTATTCTCTTCCTTTCTTCTAGGTTCCAATCTTCTGGTTTGCTAGGTGTGTTTGTTAGTTGATTCATAAGAATCTGGTATCCTTTCCGAACGGAGAACCATTGATCAATATAGTCTTTAGATTGACTTCCATTCTCCTCTTCCAGTAGGGGAAGTCATCTCCATTAAAAAGTGGAGGGCGAGCAATGCTGTAACATTCATATTGGGTCATTTTTATGGAGTATAGAATTTAAAACTTTTCTAAGACATGATCTTGGGGTGAGTAGTATGGGAGAAAGAGATAAAGAATAAGGCTCGAGTGGTGTTGCACCAACTTCAAGCAATTAAAAAAACATTGAGATGAAAAAAATCTATCTGAAAGGATAATTGTATCAATTCAGATATAATCAAAAAACTTAAAACCATAAAAGAAAGAAAAAGGAAAAAAATAAATAGAAAAAACACCCCTGCTTGATTGGTGGTTTTACCAATTCAGAGCAACTTGGCTCTGCTACCACTTGTAGGATCGTAGTTTCGATACAGGGGGGTGAATATCGATTGTTTGAAAATCGGAGAAAATGCAGCCGAAACAAAAACACAAGTACACAAGGAGTTACTTGGTTCGAAGCCTTCGGCGACTCCTACTCCAACACCCAAGGTCCTCCAGACCATATCATTCGCCAATCCACTAAAAATCTCTTCCGGTAATGCCGGAAGAGTGAGTGGAGTATAATAATAAAAAAAGGATAAGTGTAACAACCTACACTTTCCTTAATACAGTAATTAAATAATTGAAAACACTTTCATTACCCAACAGGTGAAGATTCTCAGATTAAGCTGGGTGTTGGTCGACTTCTCAGCAGCAGTTAGGTGTAACAGTGTCATAGCGGAGCAGCAACACGAAGTTGGAGCAGTCGAAACATCAAACGGATGTGTAGAAGTTTGTAGAAGAGTTGTATCCAAGTTGTTGCTCAAATCAGCCTTATAAAGTGGGCTAAAGGCGCCTTCAACGCTTCCCAAGGCATCTTCAGAGTCAAACTTTATCCCTCTTCAAGCGGCGTTGATAAACTTCGCATCTTGCGAATTTTATCCCTGGGAAAGCGCCTTCAGTGCCTGGAAGGCACCTTCAGCAGGCGCCTTTAGCCTAGTGAGGGCACCTTCAGCACTGTTCATCCGAACCAAAACTTAGTCTTTGAGCCTGCAAAATAAAATTAGTGCTATATAAAAAATATCTATCCTACAAAACAAAGTTAACATAATAACCATGAGTAATAATAAGCAATATGAGTTAGATCCTATCTCTCCTGGACCAAGATCTAGTCAAAGTTTCAACTTAGGTTTCCAAAATGAATCTAAGATAGACCGACGTCTTATGTTCCCTCCAACAGGAATGCGTTCTCACTAAGTCACTCTCCTCCAGCGACTTACCTTACTTATCTATCGGAATCGCACATCCGGACTTTGACCATTCGGGAATCGAACATCTCGATCTCCTGCCAAAATCACACATCTGGACTTCAAACTGCACTCTTGGTAGAAATGTTAGAACACACAGTCTATCTTTAATCCACTTATCATTCATCAAAACCTGAGTTTGATCATTAGTACAAATTGCACCAACAAGAACAATGTGGGCTTTGATTCTCCTATACCCTAAGGGGATACGTAGGCAACTTAAATAAGTGCAAGCCTCCTTTTTTTAAATAATTTTTAATTTTTTTAATATAATAATCTCGAACCGTTGTGAACTGTGAACCGAACTGTGAACTGTAACCTTCTTGGGCAGTTAAGGTTAAGGGTCAACCTATCGTGAACCGTCGAATCAACAGTTTTGAATTGTCAAATGGTCGGTTTAGAACCGTTGTCAGGTATACCATCAACATGAAGACATAAACTGAGGTGTACCTCTTATTATCTAAGTATCCAGTAAAATTAAAGTCTAAATATCCAATGATCTCCTTATGACTTGATCTCTGATTTGTGAGCATGTAATATTTCATTCTTTGTAAATACTGAATAACCTTCTTTACAACTTTCCAATGCTCTGGTCCATGGTTTCTCAAATATCTACCCAACATCCACACAATGTATAAGATCCTGAAGCGTGCATACTTAACCATACATCAAACTTCCTGCTGCCAATGCATAGGGGAATTGCTGCATTTCATTAATCTCAAGTTCTTGACGTGGACATTATTGCAAGCTAAATCTATCACCTTTTGACACAGGAGTGTCACCAGGAGCACAATTCTGCATGTCATACCGAATGAGCACCTTTTCTATATAGGCCTTTTGTGATAGTCCAAGTATGCATCTTGAATGATCATGAATAATTTGTATACCTAAGACAAAGGATGCATCACCAAGATCCTTCATCTCAAATTCACCAGATAGAAATGACTTAGTTTCTAGCAGCAGATACTTATCATCGCTTGCCAACAATATATCATCCACATTTAGAACAAGTATAACATACTTGCTCCCACTGAACTTGATATATAAACATTAATCAATTGGATTCTCCTTGAAACCGTATGAAGAAACCACTTGATCAAACTTCCGGTACCATTGACGAGATACCTGCTTTAAACCATAAATGGACTTCCTTAGTTTACATACTAGGTGCTTTGAATCTTCCAATTCAAAGTTCTCCGGTCGCACCATGTATATAGTTTTTCAATGTTTCCATTTAAAAACGCAGTCTTGGCGTCCATTTGGTGTAGCTCTAGGTCATAATCAGCTACAAGTGTCGTGATTACCCTAAGAGAGTTTTTCATAGAAATCATCATAAAGGTCTCCTTGTAATCAATGTCCTGCTTTTGAGTGAATCCGTTGGCGACTAGGCGTGCCTTATACTTTTTGACATTGCCATGTGAATCTCATTTGATTTTAAATATCTATTTACAACCAACAGGTTTCACACCTTCAATCAACTCTACAAGTTTCCAAATGTCGTTTTCTGCTATAGACTTCATCTCTTCCTTCATGGTATATATCGATCCATTTTTCTGGATGAGGGCATTGTTTGACTTTTTGAAATGATGCAAGATCATCTTACAATCCAATGTCAAATTCATGCTCTTGGAGATATACATAATCACGTGACATTGTGGATCTTCTCAGTGACACTTGATCATGAGGTGGTTGGAAGTCATTCTCAACCATATGAGGGAATACCTCTAATTAAGATGGCATACCTTCCAATGAATTGGAGGTGTCATGGAAATATCATGGCCAACTACCCCTTTTGGTTGTGCAACTTCAACTGTATGTGGACGATAACTATTTCACTATTAGTTGCATTAGTAGTTACCATTTTAGGATCACCAATATTATCCTCAAATGATATTTCTCTAACTTCACACTCCCACCATCTTTAATGAATTTGACATTACTTGTCTTGAAAAAGGATCTACTCAAGGGGTTGAAAAACTTAAAACCTCTTGAGTTTTCATAGTATCTTACAAAATGGCAACTAACGGTTCTTGAGTCCAATTTCCTTTCGTTAGGCCTATATGGCATAGCTTTAGCTGGATAACTCAGATATATAGATGCCTAACACTAGATGCTTTACCTGTTCATAACTCATATGTGGTTTTTGTTATTGCTTTACTAGGAGCTCTGTTGAGTAAGTAAACTACCGTCTTGAGTGTCTCACCCCACAAGAACTCTGGTAGAGAAGAAAATGTAATCATACTTCTCACCATATCCTTAAGAGTCTGCTTTCATCGCTTTTCTACACCATTCTACTGAGATGTCCCAGGCATGGTGTATTGCGCCATGATACCACACTTAGCAAGGTAATCTACAAATGACCCTGGACGTTGTTCACCTGATCTGTCAAATCTACCATAGTATTCACCACCACGGTCTGATCTTACGACCTTAATCTTCTTACCAATTTGATTTTCAACTTTAGCTTTAAATGTTTTGAACATATCTAAGGATTATGACTTCTCATGAATAAGGTATAAGTATCCATATCAGGAATAATCATCTATGAAGCTTATAAAGTATACTTGACCATTCCAAGAAGTCTTAGGAAATGGTCCACATATATATGTATAAGCTTTAAGACTCTATTACTCCGCCTTGAATCTTTATTACTTTTGTTAGTTCTTTTCTCCTTGATACACTCAATGCAAATTTCAAAATCTGACATATCAAGGGAATTGAGAATTCCTAGTGACATTAACCTTTCTAGGCGTTGTTTAAGATATGACCTAAATGTCTATGCCACAACATGGACGAATTCTCATTTGTCACACCACATTTCACACTTATACTATGCATCACAAAATTATCCGTATGAGTTTTAGTGTCCAATCTATATAGTTTGTCAATTAAGGAACCACTACTACACAATATAGAATTTCAAAAAATACTAAACTTTCCATTTTCAAATGAACAAGTGTATCCAGATTTGTCCAAACATGAAATAGAAATTAAGTTTCATTTAAAAAATGACACTACAAATATATATTTCAAATTTAAAAATATATTGTTCTCCAAACAAACTCTAAAGACACCTATTGCCTCTACTTTTTCCTTTTGCCCGTTCCCGTATGATGAATTTTCTTGCATCAATTGACATTTGACTCGTGAGACAACCCTGCATAGTTATAATTATGTGAATAGTTGCACTAGTATCTATCTACCAAGTGTTTTTAGGTATAGTAGCTAAGTTGACTCTGAACTAACAAACTTGAGAAATATACATTCTTGATACCAGTTGATGTATCTGGAGCAATCCTTCTTCAAGTGGCATTTATTTTTACAAAAGAAACAAGTTGGGTCTAGATCTTGTTGCTTTTGCACTTTATGCTCTGAAGCTCTAATCACTGCAAGTTGTTTACCGTCACTCTTACCATTACCCTTCTTCCTCTTCTTGTTCAAATACTGAGATGAGGATGCATAGTGAGCACTATGAGATGTGTCACCCTTCAATCTCTCTTCTTCCTATACACTCTAAGTTATGAACTCATTTAGTGTCCATTTCTCCTTTTGAGTATTATATCTAATTATAAAAGGAGTGAACTGTGTAGGCAGAGAGATTAAGATAAGGTTTACAAGGACACTTTCAAACATATCTAGCTTTAGTGTCTTAAGCCTTGTAACTAAGTTGGACATCACCATGATGTACTCCCTAATGTTACGCTTCTCGTTATACCACATAGATACTAACTTCGTGAGAAGTGTAGTAATCTCAACCTTTTCATTTGAGACGAATCGGTCCACTAATTCCTTAAGGAAGGATTTAGCATCCTCATTCTCATTTATTGAACCCCTAAGTGATTCTAGAATAGACATTCTCGTGATCATTAAACTCATACGATTTGATTGCTTCTACTTGTCAAAGATCACCTTTTGATTCGCAGTGGAATCACTAGATAAAGGTGCAAAGCGATTATGTCTAAATGCGAAGTCTAGATCCATGTATTCTAACAAAACTGTAATATGCTCTTTCCATTGACCAAAATTTGTGCCAGTAAGCACTGATATGTTATTTAGATTAGCAGACATTAAGAGCTCTACATAAACAAAAGTAAATAACATAACTCAATTAAATGAAACAAGGCATGTATCTTTATAGTTGTATTATAACAAAATGTAACAACCAAACATGCAACTTTATGGACATTAAATGAGATATCTAATGCAACATTATATTAAGTCTTTAGACTAAATTATAATTTTCTATTGATACTCTCCAAATAACTCACAATTACCTTCATCTACCACACAAAATGCTTCCTTTGGGCTGACACGCCATGCACATGATTAACTTTATGTATGAGCTTCTTTAGTTTGCTTAAGTTTTCTCTCATCACTCACAATACCCTCAACTGGCTATATAGTGTCTCTTCCTTTGGGCCGACACACTATGTGCATGATCAAAATGTTTAACTTAATTTGTGAGCTTCCTTAAACATATATCCGACATAAGAATGATTTTCCTTTGGGATAATCACCCTTAGCATGGATATACATCCCTCTATGCTAATACTCTTAGCCTCCCCAATAGTTCTCACTTTGGCAATAGTATATGTTTGACTAAGAAGCAAGAGCGAGGAAGAATATAGGAAAAACTGCAAAAAATTGAGCTAAAAAGTCATCAGTCGATTATAACAGACATCAGTCAACTGATACTGTTCGTAGTCGAGTCCTCATGTTCATTAGTTGACTGGCACACTCATGTGCCAAGTTCTTGACACATCAGTCGACTGGTTTGTAGCAACTAAGTCTTTAATCGAGTCTCCACTTGCTTCTATTTGAACATCGGTTGACTAGCCTTAATGGCAGTCGCCTGGTTCGCAGCAACCAATTCTCCAATCGAGTCTCGACTTGCTTCTGTTCAAACATCAGTTGACTTGCCTTAATGGAAGTTGGCTAGTTCACAACAACCGAGTCTCCAATCGAGTGAGGATACACTTTTGTTCGCAAATTTGAGCACATCAGTCGACTGGGATCCTTCATCAGTTGACTGATACCAGTCAAATGCTCCAATCGAGTTTGACTTTCTTTTGTTTGTAAACTTCTTGAATATCAGTCGACCAGTGATACTTATCAGTCGACTGATAGTCACAAGATACCCTTTTCTAGCTTGACTTCTTGAATATGAGTCGAATGGTGTTCTGTATTAGTCGACTGGGATTCTTTAAATCCCTTTTCTGCTGTGTGAAAGAGTCGGTGCCCCTATTCAGCCACCATTCTTTGTGTTCTTCACCAAATAAGGCAAAAAAAACTTGAAATATAGGTAAAAACCTAGCCTATCCAATGTTATAACCGACGGATACACATCAATTCACTCATCCAAATGAAATTAAAAGCAAAATTGATGTATATTTTTCCATATCATCGAAAATAATCTTTACGTCTTAAAAATAAAGATAACCTAATTTTAAGCTCTGATACCAATTGAAAGACATGTAGATACATCGAAACAAAACTAAATGATGCATCTAAGAATCTAGTTATCATCATCTATAAGGCAACATTGGATAAGAATAGAAACCAATGACAACAAAATGATCTAACTTGAATCCATAGTATTAACCATCGTTCTTACTTATCGCTGGAGTTTTTGCAAGCGCGGAATGATCTTTTATAGGAATGGACGGCAATCCAAAACCTTCTCAAAATGGGAAAGAGAGGAGAGGAATGAAGGAGCACTCAAAACCTTTTGAATCAAGAAGATGCAAGAGATCATGCCTTAATTGAATACACTCCTTCCCTTATATGCCTTAGGCCCATCCTATTGGGACCATCAACCTTAAAGCTCATTCATCATTAACAACTTATTAATGTTAATGAACTGGGTTAATAGATCTACACATTGAATCCACATCCATTTAATCCAACCCCCCTTTTTTTATATGCAATGATGAATTAGATCACTTAATTGGGTTTAGTTTCCTTAATAATAATTAGTTGTGTGTGTGTTAATCAAGTTAACCCCACCTTATAGAGATTGAGTCCACCCATGTGAACTCAATTGGATTTAGTCCACTCATGTGGACTTAATCCTACATGTCGTCCAGCTCCTAGACTAGATTAGCTTGTTTCTCTCGCTCTTAAAGGGGTCACAAAGAAGAAGCAGGATGGTCTCCTTCATCCCATCAGTCTACAATATCATCCTAGGACACTAAGGATGCCATGATAAAGTTGAAGAGCCTCATCTACAGGTTTGGATTTCCCTTGAAAAGTGAACTCATATATGGGAGGCAATTCTAATGAAAATGAATTTGGACATGGTACTAGTCTACTAAAAACTCAAGATCCTAACAGGTCTTCACCTAATTAGCTTGTCTGCAAAGCAATAGCTAGGTCGATGCCACTAATAAAGGCATAGTAAAATGCTTTAGAACTAAAATGAACTGCTTGATATATTATGGTCCTACATTATGATGAGGACCCACCATAAGAGATACCTTATTTAACCTTTGTCTATGGGACCAAAGTCATCCTCCTAGCTAAGATTAAGACAAAGATGACAAGAATACAAGTGCATGATGACTCTAATTTAGAGAGTCAAGCACTCGACCCAAATCTCTTCAAGCAGAAGAGGGTAAGATAATCTATCAAGATGGAGTCATATAGTAGTCACATCAGACAGTAGTATCTCATCACTTTCAAGTCAGTGTCCTAGTCTCTCAAAGGATTCAACCTGTGGGAGAAATCAACAACATTGACCCTCTCAAAGGATTCAACCTGTGGGAGAAATCAACAACATTGACCCAAATGGGAAGGGACGTTCAAAGTGATTTAGAAGCTCAACTCCAAAGTTTATTACTACTAGAGGATAGAAAGACACTCATGTGCATAGATTATGCATATTTTAAGGTATTGTTTGTCGCACATCGGTTCACATTTCATGAGTATGATCTATATTTATCGCACCATATTTTATTATTATGATATGCTTCCACTCTTTTATTATGGAGATCTAGTGTATTTGTATTTTAATTGACAAGATGCTTTTGGAGTGAAAACGAAGAAAATCAGACGTTGGAGCGGACATCAGCAGCACACACAACCGTGCTTCACCGACACACGGTCATGTCATCCAGAGTCGGGGACTGTAGCAGCCTTTATGGTCTGGCTGTGCCCAAGAGTCACGACTGTGCCTTTCTTGCAGCCAAGTTTATGCCTCAGGTATGCCTAAAAGGCACGACCGTGACCTACATCTTCGAAGAAGCAGCCATTATGCCAAGGTCGTGCCTAATAGGCACGATTGTGTCTCCATTTCAGAGATGATTATGCTTGGGTCATGTCCTCCACCAGTGGCCATTATGCCATGGTCGTACCTCATAGGCACGACTGTGCCCTTTTGCAGCCGAGGCATCTATCCACAACTGTGCTATTTTTGGACGGTCATGCCTAGTTTCTGGTATGAATTACGTCACAGTCGTGCCCCTTGGACAACCATGTGGCGAGAAAGCAAGGGTCGTGTGTCCCTACTATAAAAGGAGGATTATATCCCCATTTGAATGGAGGAAGGTTTCGCCTTCAAGGGTATCCTCAATGTCCATTTTCACGGAGTTCTCAATGATCCATTGATGATCCGAAGCCAGTTTCATTGATTCGTCCGCCATCCAAGCAAGGAGTTCATCTCAAGACACCGATTCTATCTTGCTAAGCATTTCTTCCTCTCTCTTCTCCATTTTCAGTAGTAAGAATATTTACCTTATCATCTTGTGATTGTATTTCTCTTGTTAGGGAGTAGATATCTTAGATCTTAGAATGTAGGGAATATTCATGATGTGATGTTGATTTATTAACTAGGGATTTGCCCATTTCCCTATTCAATTAAATGTTTATGCCTTATTCTTGTTCGATTAAATATGTGAGTCATGAATTATTCCATGTATATGATGTTTGATAGAATATATGTGAAGGATTGTTTACCATATAGGAGAGATATTCTAGATCGTATGACCGGAGGCCCTTAGTGATAGAGGATATCCTTTTAACTTGACCTTTTAGAGCGTTGCTCTAAAATAAGAACCAATTCTCTATGAGGGATTAGTTAATTAGAGTTTAATGAGTTTTTACCAATTCAAGATTAGAAAGTGACTTGTGTAATCTAGAATATATGACCGAAGGTTCTCATGTGATAGGGGGTATCCCTTTAACCAGACTTTCTATGTTACCCTTTTTACTTAGTAGCATTGTAAGAAAATGGTATAAACACTCTGGTGAAACCTTTACATGTTTGTACTAGTATTTTGGTTAGAATCCCTAAAAGTGTGTAAATGTGGAAACAAGGAGATGACCAATTCATAAAACATCAATTAACATCATGATAAAATTGAAATCCTAAGATCGTTCCCTAAAATGAAATTCCAAGTTCTATCTCTCTCTCTCTCTCTCTCAAGCTTTCATTCAACTTCGATTGTATAGATAACTTGTTACAAATTTGATTAGTACTCAATCAATAGTCCCTGTGAATTTATTATTTTATTACTTGACGATTTAACCATGTACTTGTGGTAAGGCAACAAGTTTTTAGCACCGTTAACGAGGACTATTTTGGTTGACATTACTTGATAAACAATTTAGTTATTGTATACACTTTTATTTTTGTTATTAAAATTCTATATTTATTTTCATATTATTAGTTTTTGCAATTAAGTTTTTCCTTTCTATTAAATTCTTCATTTTACTTGTTTTCAATAATTCTGATTTGGAACTCTATTTTGAAGGAGATTTAAATTTCTTCTCTTGTATGTGAACGTCTAATATTATAGGAAATCTATTGCCTGTTGATCTCGGCAGAACATTTAGAAGAAGAAGAAATTTACAAAGACAACTAGAAGATGAGCAAATACAACCCACCATGGCAAACAAATCATTGAAAGATTATGCAACACCATATGCAAGGGGCCTATGGTCTAGCATCACTAGATCTTCTATTGAGGCCAAAAACTTTGAAATTAAGCCTGTTGTAATTTCTATGGTACAACATAATAAGACCAATTTAAGACCCCAATCATCACTTGGAACCTTTCTATGAGATATGTGGCACTATGAAAATGAATAGTGGTGGCAAAAGGCTAATACATACGCCCCCAGCACCCCCGCCAACCCGTCCTAGGGCCAACACGGAGGAGGTAAATCACGGGTGGCTACTAGCCATAAGTGCAAATGGTCAAGACATGGGGGAGGTATA